>NDGN011549233.1:5879-17094 GCA_002564285.1 Tympanoctomys barrerae | reverse complement strand
TGGATAAAGGTATATAGTGAGGGAAGTAAGTCTAATTTTATTTATTTTATTTTATTTTTTGTAAAAAATAATTTGTTTGCATTACTAGAAAATGATTCTTATAAAGTGATAGTTTTATTTATTTATTCATTCATTCATTTATTTTTTGCCAAGTGAAATTTAAAGGAAAAAAAAGACAAAAAGAAAAAAAAGAGAGAAAAAAAAAGAAAGAAAATGAAGAAAGGAAGGAACCTTAGCTCTTTTTCTGGTAGGCATACTTGCAAGACTAGCACAAAAGGAAAAAAAAAAATCATCTTTTTTCCCACTACGTTAACAGGACTCAAATTCTGAGAACAGAAAGCAGACTATATGTGCAATGCTAGTATCTGTACATTACATAGAAATTGTTCAATTTTTTTCTGCCATTAGTTTTATCATCAATTAATACAGCAAATCATAAAATATGCCTTTAGCATATAATTCTAGAACTCCCCTCCATTTCGTGATTAATTTTGTTGTTTTCTTTTGTCGTCCGCAGCGACTCCCGCTGGGGCGGGTCGGCGGGGCTCGGCTGGGGCTCGCGGCGGCGCTCCGCCTGCACGCACGCACCCGGGCGGGCCTCGTCTCGCTGCGCGCTGGCCCTTCGCACTCGGCTCCGGTCCTTCGGGTAACAGCATCAGGGAGTCAGGCCCACGCGCGGAGCTCAGCAGGGCCGCGGCCGGCGCGCGGTCTTCAGAGCTCGCTCAGCAGCCTCGCGAAGTCTCCCTCCGAGGGAAGGAAGGGGCGGGCAAGGACGGGGCTCCGGGGAATCCCGACGGTTCTGTTTCTCCCCTGGGCCGACCTACAAATCCCAGTTTTAAAAAAGAAAGAAAAATAATAATAATAATTAAGTCTCCGAGTCTGTCTCTCGAGAACTTTAGCGTCCAGGTCTCGGGGACACGCACGCCGACCGCTCAGCACAGCGCCCCGGGCGGGCCCGCGGGCCGGGTCCCCGCGCGCGCTCAGAGGCTGGTGACTAGGTGCGCAGGGCCCCGCGCGCCGCGCTCGGGGGACGCGCCGTCCTTGCCCGGGGGCGCGATGAAGCCGTCGCTGCTGCCGCGCCCCAGCGGGTAGTAGGCGTGCAGCGGGGCGCCGTGCGCGCGGGCGCCCAGGTTGGGCATGCTCTTGTAGTAGGCGTCCTCCGCGTCCGCGCCCCGGGCCGCGGGGGGCTCGGGCTGCGCGCAGGCGGGCGCTCCGTCGGCGGCGGAGGGCGCCCCGGCCAGGGCCGGCAGGCTGGTGCAGAGCGGGTCCCTGGGGGGCGAGGGCAGCTCCTCCGTGTGCTCGTTGCTCAGCAAGGGGAAGAAGCTCTCGCTGTGGTCCTGGGGGAGCCGCCGCCGGGAGTAGTGGTGTGGCTGGTGGTTATCGGTGGGGTACGCGCGCGGGGGCAGCAGGGGCGCGTCCGACTCCTCGTGGATGAGCTCCAGGCCCAGGCCCTCCTCGTGGGTGAAGGACGCGGCGTCGTCCAGCACGATGCTGTCGTCTTCGCCCCCTCCGCCCAGGTTGTTGACCAGCTTGTTCATCAGATTCCGGTTCTGCTCACTGGAGCGCTCATGGTTGTTCAGGTAAGAAGGGATATAGTTGGAAGTGAGTTCCTTCAGAATCTTTTTCTCTAGGGCGGTCTCGGTATGGTTATAGCCTCGGTCTATGATTTGCACACAGTTGCTCAGGTATTCACCACCGGCAATGCTGTAACTATTGCCATGGTTACCATTCAGTGGTAGAGTATCCATGACACTTGTATCCCTGGCATTGTTCAGAAGCCCCTCTGAAAAAGATTACAAGACACTATGACATGGATATCCAGTAGTCCATAGGACACACACACACACACACACACACACACACACACACACACAAACATATACACACAGAAGCAAAAACATTCATTGACTATGAAGTTTGTACATGTTGCTAGCATTCTAAGTACTAAATCTTTCGAGAGAAACAAAAAAATACTATGAAATCTATAGGCACGTAAACATATCTTTGTTGTGATCTTTGGACAACTGATGTAAATTTTGTAAACGGGAGCAAGGTATCTAAAATCAGTCTTACAAGAAGTCTAAAAGACCTACACTATCGATTGACAGTTTCACAGAAATGTTGTCTGATGTTACTTGAAGTATATTTGTTATAACTTGAGCAAAATAGTACAAAATGTTCGCCTAATCATTCATAGCTTTCAGTTTATACATGAAAGTCGATTAAACACTGTACTTCATTACATTTAATTTTTCATGTCGTTTTATCATCAAAATTGCTATTATACTAACCATTTATGTGGGGTACTTTGAATAGGGAAGTCAAAGTAAAAGAAGTAAATACTCAAATAATTTGAAATATAATTTTGAGATTAAAAATAATCCCTACTTAAAAAATAACAAAAAGATTATGCTAAATTTGGCAGAATGACATAGTCATGAAATAATGCTTTCTCAAATAAATGCCAGATCAAAATAATGGACACATAGAAACTTTCAAAAGTATCTGTGTTGGCTAAGTTTTTGGCTATAAGCACTTTACTTATTGTTATAAATTAATGCATTAGTGATTGTTTAGGGTCATTGGGTAGTATTACATAAAATTGCTTTAAAAACACAGAGATTTGATTACTAAAAACACAGTGCCAGTATTAAAGCTATTTTAAAATGTGTGATGGCTTTGGAGTATATCTAATTTTGAGTTTAAAAGAGGATAAACGTTTTATTCTGGCAAGAAACAGCTGCATTAAAATAAATCTGATCATATACTTCTTCAAGTTCTTTGCATTTTCTTGAATACATAGAAATTCAAGCATCTATAATAGTTTCATAAATCAGTTCAAATGCAACCAAAAATACACATTTAACCAATACTGTTACATGAAAAAAATATTTGCTTACAAAAATATTAATTGAAAAAATCTATTCAACTTCTCAATACATTGCTAACTTGTGAAAACACAGCACTCATTCTATATCTGTGATGCAGTTAATTTCCTCAAAACTCAACTAGTTCAATTCTAGTTTAAATGAGCTGTTCATACTGTCAAATTTCTATGGATTTCTAATGCATACTGTGCATTCAAGTGACACAGATTTCAATGAACAACCATCACAGACATAGGTTGAAGCCATTTATTTTCATGTCATATCTTATACACAAATCCACAATGTTAAGAAGAAAAAGAAAAAGGTAAATGCCTTTTAAAGCATTGTATGAGATGGGTGGTTGCTGCTGCAGAGGCTGTATGGTATGCCTGATGGTCATGGCTGGGTGGCTGATGCATTGAAACATGTATTGATTTAGTTTCCGTTGTCAATGCATTAGGTACAGATTGAAAACAGCCACGGTAAAATAAAGTAGGTGTGTTGCATGTGACACGTTTTTATGATGGAATGTACCAATAAAAATTAAAAGTTTATGAGTTACTTAGCAAAAATAAATGCTTAATTTAAAAACAATTTAACTCACACAAACATCACATGAAACTTAACAACTATGTTGAGTATGCGACAGAATAAAAGAATCAGACAACAAAAGCGTCTAATCTCTATTAGCATATATTGATATAGATTGATTTATAAGATCTTTAATTTTTAAATTGTGAGATGAACTGTTTTTAATAACTACATCATCTATATGTGATGCAATAAAAGTGAACTAAAAAAAATTACATTTGATATGCAATGTTTAGCTTTACTCCCATACTTGTCTCTCTGTAGGGCTCTAAACGACAGCATGAAGAAAAGGAAAGAAAAAACAACAAGTAAGCTTACAGCGACAGCAGGAGAAACATGAGTAAAAAACAAATTGATGATATGCAGAAAAAAGAGTCGAAGGAAATAATTTCCACTGCCCCAAAATTCATGAATCTGTGTTACATGGTTTACCATAATTAAAAAGACTAAAATGTTAGTCAGAAATAAGAATTTCCCCTTAATACATGCTAATATAATGAGTGTTTAACTAGCATTTCTGCAGTTTGTAAACTTCAAACAAATCCACCATTGTGGTACAGTTACCGCACAAACCAGAAAGCGTAAAAAGAGGTGAGCCATGCCTGTTTCCATCACTATTTTTCAGTAGTATTTGTGGGATATTACAATGCACCTGCTAGTAAGGAATATCATATAACTTTACAATTTATTAGAACATTATTATTAAAATGCTTAGCTTGGATGTAAAGGGAAAACCAGAGTCCGAGGTTTTCATTCTTGTGTTCACTTTTCTCTCCTTCTGTCTCACTCTTTTGCTGTACAAAGGTTATTTTCCCCCAGTGCATTTAGACAAATGTTGTTTACTATTTCTACTTAAAACTTGACCAACACTGTCATTTCTGGAGCTCATATTCAGGAGTTGTGTTACTATAGAGGGAAAAAAGGTTAAACCCATTTGCTAAGCTATATCAAGATGACTTGTTGGAGACACCACCTTCAATAGCAAGTTTTCTTCTGGACTGCTGCACAGTTGTATGCAATCAAACATTCTGAGGTTTAAAAACAATCCTAGAAAAAAATATTTGAAAAATAAAACTCATATTGTAATCAGGTCAGAAGAATTTCTCTTGCTGATTTTGTTTATGAGGAGGTTACAATATTACAACATTGAGAACCAATGGATTCTCAAGGCCAGATCACTTCAAGACATTCCAAGTTACTGTTTGACCACTGTTGTAAGTTTTAAGTACATTTTAAAGGTTGTTTTGCTTCTTAGCAAAAGAGACTCACAACATTTTAGAGACTCACAACGTTTTAGAATGCAGAAGGAATCTCTTTTTAGCTTTCCAAATAGTTTTAAAGTAAGAGTTTGAAACAAATAGCCAAGCTGTTTATCACCACATGAAGATGGCTGTAGGGATCACAGTGGCTGGGCCCTTAAATGTCATCAAATTAGTGTACAGGAGATCGCCATAGTTCGCTAGTGTGGAGACACTACAGCTTCTAGCCCTTATCTACTGCCTCCGTGGAGAATAGCAAAGCTGGAGTAAAGAACAGAGGTCTTCTAGCCTTCCTGCAACTCTGCTGCAATTTTTCTTTCCCATCTGCCGTAGGCTGTGAAAGCCATGAGAACATTAACTTCTACCCTTTACAATTTAATCTTATATTTATGTTCTCATGAACTGTAATGTATTCTTTATAATATCCCATCCTATGGATGTGTTTTAGTTTTAAAATTGCATTAAATTACTTAAAAAAGTAAATGTATTTTAGTAAACGCATAACTTCTTATGTTGTGTTGGTAAGTTTTTCTGGAATGGGTTACATCTTTGCAAAAATTGAACTTGCAATACCGACAAGGAGATAATGAATCAGAAATATGATGCAGGAGATGTTAAATATTTCTAAAGATAGATTCTGAATTCAATATAATAAAAGCATATTAGTCATTTTTATTTCTAACTACATGCCTCAGTAACATTATATATACAACTTTACACATTTTAAATAAAAGCACTGTTAGCAAGAGTACTTTAAACCTGAAGGTTTGTATGCCTAGATGGCACCGGTACCACTGAATTAGAACGCTCACACAACACAACAAATGGAGATCCCACAAAAACAACTCCAGTACATACCGAGCCACCTATATTGCATGTGTAATATCACCTTGCCAGTAAGAATACAAATGCATTCATCTGAAAGGATAAGATTAATAGTAATATGACAGTCACCACTACTTGTTTTAGGTCACTGTTAAAAGATTAATTTCTTTAAAAACTATCATGATTAGCAAAAAACAAAAAGGTTCTAAACTATCAAATAGCTGAACAATTTCAATTCTAACCATGAAAAAATTAATAAAATTCGTTTCTTTTTAAGAAAGGTCAGAATTTATTAAAGTTGCTGGAATAAATGACAAATCCAGTTACAACTAATCCTTTTTTATTTATTGATAATCATAATACAATAACCAGTAATGGATTTCACAGGAATAGATATCTGTGTATATGCTATTATTTAAAAATTTGTACTAATTTTAGTTTTTTATACAAGTGACCCCTCTTTCAAAAAATCCCCTCTTTTGGATACCAGTATAAGTAATGTAAAATGAAGCAGATTGAAATAGTGAAAACATACAACTAATATTCTTTTTTCTTATATGAGAAATTATAAAATATGTTTGAAAGGATAAGCCAAAACTGTGACCCAAATTTCTTACTTAAAAATAATTACCAATAATTCTTCTGTTTAAGGTGAATAATGTAGAGTACATTTAATTTGCAGAGAAGGTACAAGTTTTCAACATTATTCAAAACATGATAGTATAGCAGCACACTTTAAAACGCTTATCATGACATATTTGTCAGGAAAATAAGGAAAATGTAAAAGGAACATCTGTACGGTCTACTAAGTGGCTCTGTTCCTAAGAGTTCTGGTGCAGGGTGTAACGTACAATTTAGAGTCCTACAACTGAGGCTGGCACTGACAGATGAAACGACAGAGAGAGGAAAACCACCAAGAAGAACCCAGAAAATGTCTCACAAGGATGCTTCCGGTTTTCGAGGAAAACAGAAGACCAGAGGCAAAGAGCTGCTTCTATGTGCTGAAGGCTTGCCGGGACCTGGCACAGGGGTGCGCTTCAGCTGTACTCTTTTTGCTCTAGAGGCATGGGAAGCGTGGTGACTGAGGAAAAGGCATTTTGAAAAAGCCCAGCATTTCAATATGAAATGGGATATCCTGAGGGAGGGAGCGTCCCAGTAGAGGAACTACGTAAGTACAGGCCTACCAGCTGACAAAGATGATGCACAGAGGACTGAATGAGGATTCTGTCCCTCTTTCTAAGCCACAAGTCAGTGATTCTGAGATATGTGGATTTCAAGAAACGTGGACATTGAAAGTTTGCTGAATTATTCAAACATCTGTTTTTCTTTCTTTCTTTCTTTTTTTTTTTTGGTGTTTTCAAGACAGGGTCTCACTATGAATTCAGGCTGGTCTTGAACTCACTTTGTAGCCTAGGTGAGCCTCAAGTTTACAGAAATCCTATTTCAACTTCCAAATGGGAATTAGAGGCATGCACCACCATGCCTGGCTACAAACCCCAAAATCCCTATAATAAATTTTTAATCTATGACTTTATTTCTTAAATAATTAATTAATATTAGTATTATATATTTATTTAGCGTGGCACCAGGGATCGAACTCGAGACCTTGTACTTGCCAGGCAAGCTCTTATGCCACTGAGCTATTTCCCAGGCCCTCTGAAATGATTTTAAGTCATCTTTATATCCTGCAAAGGACCACTGAACATATTCAGAATGTGGACTCTCACTGTCCCAGTGGTCATGGGGAAATCATGTTTTCTTTTCTTTTTTTGAATAGTGCATTCATACCAAGACTACCCCATCATTAATTTTTTTACCTTTAACTGAAGGGTAAAAAAATTTCCACAAAGAAAATTTCCACAAAAAGTAAAATGAAAATTTTATTTAAAATTGCTTGGAAAATTTAAATACTGCTGATCTATCACATTCACCTACAGGGACCATAGAAGCCTCTTCTTATGATAAACTTTTTTTCAAGTATAATTTTAAGCAAGTGGATAACTGACTAGAATTACTCTTTCATGATATTCTATTTGAACAATTGTTTTTGGCCTCAGTATACATACAGATGAGAGTATTTTAAAGTTTTGTGTCTCTAAAAGGTTTTTATATTTAGAAAGGTAAAAAACAGGTTCAGGAGTGTTTATTTTCTGAGTAGCTTTACAATGATCTACACTTATTTTATTGCGACACAAGTGTATATCTTCTCAAGGTGGAGGACATGAAGAGGACTCCTCTACAGGAGAAAGGCAGTTTTGTGGACTGCCTGCGCCAGCACCTTGAGTGACCGTGGAGAGGAAACAACCTGAGCCGGTTGTTGTGTCCACTCCACTGCTCTACTGCCTCATTCCGTGTGACCGCTGAGTGTTTTCACCAGGCCTGAGGCTTGTGCCAGAGGGTCCTCAAAATGTAACAAAGATTAATTTTCTTGATCTTACATAATCAAGTCTCTCTTTTTCTTACTTACCTTAGACAAGTATCTCATTTCTCAAAATACTTAGGTATTTAACACAAAAATAAGCAACGAGAAGAGTACCGACAAACCACAATACATTTTATAACAGCACAGAGAAACAAACACATACTGATGGATCAGGCATTTGTGTATCAGAAGGGGTCCATTTCTGACTAAGGAAAACCTAAGGAAAATGGAAAACAAAAGCACCAAGGGGTAGAATGTGAAAGTAGTCTGTGTGTCTGCTTTCAAAACAAAGGCAGAAAAAAAATAGGATGAAATAGAAATAGAATGTGCCCGTAAAAGCTACATAAAGTACGACTCTCACTTGGAAACATAAGATAAACCGCAGCACACCTTGTGCGTTGTACATGCTGACAGAAGGGTTGTTACAGCCCGCCGGGTCCCCCAGCAATGTGTTATAGGGATTGCTAGTACCATGCGGACGGAGCAGAGCATTGCTTACAAGATGGTTAGCCATGGCTCCTGGAACAGCCCCATGGAAAGACAGAGAGAAAAAAGGTCAATCAGGCAAATGTGTTGGAAAAAAAGAAAGGAGACATTTAGAATGACAACAGTTGGTATAGTCCTGATTACAGGCAAGCAGTTAATTAGACCACAAAATATGCCACCAGAGCACACATTTCCAACAATGCACATATTGTGTCCATGGGAAAGAAAGAAAATGATTTACAGTGTTGACTAGGCCACACTTAGGGTGCTATCTTTCCCAAGGTGTAAGCAAGAATATATTCCCATGCTTGCTATAAATAAAAATGAAAAAGCAAGTTCTTTCATTCATACAACAAAATGCAAACTAAAAGCAAAAATTAAAAAAATATAAAAGGAAAAGCTAAAATTAAACAAAAATATGTCCTCATTCACAGAAACCACTACATTATTTTAAATGAAAATTTAAAAAAAACAAAAAGCAACATTCATGATAAAACATGCATTTGGAGAGCAGTTGTTGACACAACAGAATAATATGACATTTCTTAGAGATTCTATGAAGAATGACTGATACCTAAATAAAATATCATACTTATTAGCATTAGGCATATTAATTTGGTGATCTCACAAATATGACCACAAGCATATGGATATTATTTTTAAATATTTTAAATATTAACATTATAGAATCAAATAATAGTTACAGATATAATTCCATTTTCCATTTTCCCACTGGTTGTTGAAACTTTGACATAACAAAGTAGCAAAGTTAAATTCTTTCATCTTTTGTGCAACAGATATTCTTAGTCTGTAACACATTGTTATTCTAAGCTGCAACTTCCCACCCTCCAAAGCCATTTAACCAAGAAAAAAAATTCAAAGAAGAGTTTTATTAAATATAATCAGGTCATGTATAAAAATAATAGGCTGAATTGTTTAGTTATGTTAGATGAGGAAGGAAAGAAATATGAAGAAACAAATACAAATTTTATGGGACAGTTAATTAGAACATATAGGAATATACTAAAATATATATTATATACATATGTATATATGTGCATCCATCCCATATATACTGCAAAAAAAATAGTCCACAACTGGAACCAAGTCTTTTGTTTGTCAACTGCTCCACATTTATTGGTTGAAGTTGTACAGCACATCCATCTTCATGTTCTTACAGAGTGCTGCGGCTGATTACGGAGCAGCTCTCTTAAGGTATTGTTTTCCAACAATGAACTCAATATTTGTGCCATTAATAAGAAAAGTTAAAAGAGCTCATTTAAACATTTTACTCATTAAAAAAAAGAAAACCATAAACCTCAAACATTTGTTTTATTGTTGTTATTCAAGTTTTCTTGTTGAGGCTAATTGTTAAGGGTTTGCCTAGCACATCATTAAAAAAATCATCCTTTAATCGTATGTGAAATCTACTATTTGTATGTCTAGGCTTTTTGGAAGTGAAAATGAAAGCCAGTTTTTAGATACAAATGAACTCTAGAATTTAAAAGCCAGACAAGATCTATAGCTTCAAGTTGTGTAAAACTCTAAAATTAGAAAGTCATTCAGGTTATCCACTCTGGGAAAAATCGAAGTGTTAAAGACATCCACGGCTCGTGCTCACATCCGCGTTTCTCTGCTGTACCTCTCACTGTCTGAGCTGAAACAATGGGAAAGCAAGGACTGCAGTGGAAGGATGGCATGCTACTTTTTTCTCAGTTCATGTAACTACAAATACAACTTTTTTTTCTTGTCTGCAAGTAAGCATGCAATTTTTAAATTTGATGTAAAATAAGACCATTTTAGAACAACATCAAAACAAATTGGGAAGAAACAAAATAAGCCCATAGCAAATGATTCAATAGTATACACTCTTTTCCATTTAATTTATAAAACAAATACTATAAAGAAAAAAATGTAATTATAAAAACAGGGTTTTACAGAGATGAGGGTTTTTTTTTTAATTCTCATGAAGCTACAAAAGCTTTTATAGGTAACCCATCTGGTTATACATTTTCTACTATAACATCCCTCATCAGTCTATTTTTTCTAAGTTGTGAATGTACTTTAAAGTATTGTAAATGGTAAAACTAAGGTAGAAAGAAAAACTGAGTTCTAAAGTTGATTTTGGCCCAGGGAGATGGCTCAGTAGAATAAGCACTTCCCTGGCAAGTGCAAGGGTCTGAGTTCCATCCCCGGTTCCATAAATAAATAAATAAATAAATAAATAAATAAATAAATTTGATTTTATTTTCATACAATTCCTTCTAAGTTGGAAAGTCTGGCCATATGACCATAATGCCTCTGCTATGTAGCTAGGTGTCAGGACAGGTTAGCTCTGTAGCGCAAGGTTCAGTCTCTGCCTCTGGGCTTTTCAGGTTGCTTGAGGCTCCCTTTCTCAAAACAAGGAGCCTGTGCAGTCCAGAATGAGCTCTTCTCTGCTTCCATACGGAGCATCTTGCAGTCACAATAGGAGGTTTATACTAAAATCCTCCTTGGACAGCCAAGTTAGAAATATTATAGGGAGTCAGACAGGGCTGGGGCCTCAAAGGAGCCAGTAGAAAGATGAGATGCCTTTCAACACAGACTCTTCCCCTGTAGGCCAGATCTTAAGATAAAAGATAAAACATGCACTCACATACCTCCCTAGGGAAGGACATCAGGGATCGATATTCTCAATAGGTACCAATCACCTTCAAAGAGCCTGCAAGAGTCACTAACCCAACCGCCTATAGGAACTCCTGCTCTGTTTTTTTTTTTTTTTTTTT
>NDGN011549230.1:0-14321 GCA_002564285.1 Tympanoctomys barrerae | reverse complement strand
CACACACACACACACACACACACACAAATAAATAAAAATTAAAAAAAAAATAAAGTAAAATAAAAATAAAAATGTAACACAGCAAAGTGTAAGAACTTGGCATTCATTCCCTCAGTTATTCCAACATGTATTGCTTGCTAAATCTTGTGGGAGGATCAAAGACGTATTCAAAGATCTTTTCCCTGAGGGAATTTACATTCAGGAGGTTACAAATGTATCACCAGTTCCATGTCATTTAGTTTTCTATTCACCATAGATTAAGGTTTTATTACTCTGTGTGTGTGTGTGTGTGTGTGTGTGTGTGTGTGAAACTTGGAATTGAAAATGGACCCTTCACATTGAACTATATCTTCAGCACTTTTTTTTCACTATTGTGAGTCAAGGATTTGATATAGTAGTAAATTTCTTGGTCTGGGCTCAAACTTCTAATCCTCTTGCTTCAGGTTCCCAGAATGTTGGGAATACAGGTGTAAGCACAGTATGTATACGATTAGTATATGATATGTACATAGCTTTACACAAAAATAAAAATGCAGCCAATTCTCACATTCAAATGCTTTCTAAGAAAAAAGTGATCAACAAGGGCATGATCGCATTGAGGAACTCCAGAAGATGTGCGAAAAATAACAGCTAAGAAAACCAGGGATGATGGCGCAGGCCTATAATCCTAGCGCTGGGGAGGCTGAGACAAGAGGATCACTGTGAGTCCAACCTGCATAGGGAGACCCTGTACAAAATAAATAAATAAATAAATAAATAATTTTTTAAAATGTGAAAACAAAAGAAGAAATAGATATAATAAATAAATATATATATATATCATGAATATACTATAAAAATGGCCATTAGAGGAGTGATGTATCTTGCATCCTTGTATATTTTGTCTTCTTACCATAATTTAACAAATATCATTTGATGTGATGAACATTTATCTATCTAATGAAGCTTGTTCTTTAATCTCATGATACTTTTTTTGTACTGGGGATCAAACTCAGGACCTTGTGCTTGCCAGGCAGGTACTTTTGCTGCTAAGCTATCTCCCTAGCCTCTATCTCATGATACTTCTACTTTGTATATTTTCCATATTTATATTATATGCTTGTACCTAAAAAATATCAATAGACACTAAAAATCTGCTGGTCGTTTTTCCTCCAGATGATTGCCTGATAGTATATTATATATCTTTTGTGCTTGTGAATATTTTGGTTGTTTCGTTCTCTTATGTTTCTGTCAAAATATGATCTCTTGTTATGGCTAGGAATTCTTCCTCTTTCTGAATTCACTTTTATTAGCTCACTGCACACAAGGAAGTTTTTGTATAAACTTCAAAATAAACGTTGATAGATTCAAAAGGAGGACTTGCAGTATCAGTCATGTGTAAACTTCGCATGCCTAATGGAAGAATTGTCAGCGGTTTGGACCAATATAAGCCTAGGATTTTATTTGTTGCTTGTTGATTTTTCTTGCTAGCTCTCAGCCATACCCTGTGCAGTTAAAGAGGACAGATGTTTTCCTTCTTGATGCATCACACAAGTATGTGTGTTTCATTATCCCTTTAAATCTGCTTTGGACTCTACAACTCAGGAGTTTTATTTCCTGCTTTTAATAGCACTATACTAGGTGTGATTATAAAATATGCTGATTCTTTCAATTTTTAAAAATTAGTACAGTTCTGGGAAGATAGCTCAGCTGCATAAGTGCATGTGTGGCAAGCACTAGGTTCTGAGTTCGATCACCAGTACCTAAATAAATATTAGTACAGTAAAGGGCACATTGCCATTAATCTCTGTCAAAATACCCCTCCTCACCTTGAACTCATCTGTTCCATTATTCATGCCATTTTTTCTTTTCTTTCCTTTTCTTTTTTCCGGTACTGGTGATTGAACTCAGGACCCTGTGCTTACCACGCACTTATTTTACTGAGCTATCTCCCTGGGACCAGTTCTTGCCATTTTCTAGAGAAGTTGTGGAGTTTCTGTTTTATGAGTCACACTGTTCTGGCTGCCTTAGTGTCCTGACCTGATTTAAAACACTTACCCTTCATGGTCATGTTAACTTTCAGGAAGGTGTAGAGGCCACACAGTGCCAAATACAGTGGAGACAGACTGAGGATCGTGCTACGCCCTAATGCTTGTGTTGGACAGAACTTGCCATGCCTGTTTCGAATTGATTCAGAACAATGAGGCAGCCAGGCCGAGACACTAAAGAGGCGTTTCAGAATCCCTTCAGAAGAGTTCAAAGTGGGAGGGAGCATTTTCGAAGGGATTCATGCAATGTCTGCTGTTGTAATGAGTCCCTTCTTACTTTATTTAAACATTGCCCAATTTTGTCATGCTCCTTACATTTAGATCTTGTTTACATAATCCAAAAGAGGGCTGCTTGTTGAGCTCAAATTTGTTAATAAAATTATCTAAGATGTTTCAGTGTCGTGTAATTTCGGAGAAGTACAAACAAATTCAAGCTTTAGTTAAAGGTTGCTACCAGAAGCACTAGCCTAACTAGCTTTGCTGGTAAATTGTTAAAAGAATATGCAAGTGATTTATTTAAAGACTATATATCTGTAGGCCGTAGGTATTACTAGGCACCATGCGAGTTGGTGCAAGTGCTGCACTTTTAGTCAGCTAGAGGTGATCAGACGTGAGTTACCTGACAGCAAAACTCCACCTCTGTACAATGGGTTATCAACGGGATGCCGCACTTCTAAGCTTGTCATGGGGTACAAATGAGGTCATACTCATCATGAACCTCCAGCAAAGGCCCAGGGCTTGTTAATTGTCATTAACTAGTGGTTTGGCATTCCCTTATCACATACCAAAATTATGTGTCATGAATTACTATTGAAAAGTTTAAATTCTGAGGCTGGCTCCGGAATGCATTTTTCAAGTCTTTCTTTTTACTCGCCTTAGCAGATACAAAGTAGGAATAGTGAAACCGACCAAAAGAATCTACATTTCTATGTTGTGACTGATTCTCAACGAAACAAAAGGAAATTTAAATAAAGGATTTCCGTTGGATTTCTGGCCATTAGAGAAGAAGCATTTTTTTTTTTCAAAATGCTGATACGTTTCAAATTAACGCTGGGCTCTTGGGGGAGATAGTCCATTTTTTGTATATTCATCATGGCTCTAAAACTGTGAGTTTAGATGAAAAGCATGTAGTGCTTGCCTTGTTCTTACATCAGAAGAATTTTTTCTTTTGTCCATTTTATGCTTGTTTCCAAAGGCTTAAAATGAAAGCTTTGTTTTTGCAATAATGGCTTAGTGTAGGCTTACATTGTTGATCCCCGCAGTAGATGCCATGTAATCCACTTTGGTAATGTGAATTTTTAAACAATCATAGGCCTCTGCCATTAACCCTTCTCTACTAATGATAATACTCTACAAAAACTACAAAGGAGCTCAGGCCTAGCTTCACATTAGACTTGGAGCGCACTTAGCTGAATTTGCATTTCTTATTTTAGCAGCAGTGAATTGCTGAACGTATGTTGAACTTCATCAATACCCAAAGTAGAATAGGTGATTGCGAAACTAATGCTCAAGTGCAAGTATTCAAACACAAACAAGGGAAACTAGAAGAAAATAATGATGGAAATGAACCAAATGTGCTTTCCAGGCCAAAATTCTCCTGAAGGGGCTTCGAATGCTGTTGCTTTTTGCAGTATTTTTTAACTTGACCTGTTGCTGTGCTGAGTTCATTGTAGTGCAAATGTCTCAAATAAAGCTGTACATGAGTCATTTTTTTTCCCCTCTCAGTTCAGGCTACTTGGATAATAGCTCACTTTGAACACAAGCAAGGGAACCTATTGAATGTTTCCTGCATAAAGTCTATATAGCTTTGCTCGGCAGCTTGACATGTTTCTTTAGGAGAAGGAAATGGTAAATTAGCTAAGAGTAATTTCACTTCATGACACATTTCCAAACTGACTCGGAAAGCACATTTGCACTTAGTGTTTAGATTCCACTGTGGGGACTTAGAAAAAGTTTCCTGTATTTGGTTAAGTGATATGTATGTTGGAGGGCAAAATTAAGATGATCTTTAGGGATTTTTACACACTGAAAGCTTTACCTAAGGTAGAGAGAGCTTTGCTGCAATTCCATTGAAGCTGCAGCACTGTATGCCTTCAGGGCTGTAGCTTTAATAAACAAAAGATCTGTCACCATGCTTGGCTCGCAGTAGGGGGTAGATGTAATTATATACTTTAAAGGGAAAAAGACTGTTGTTATTATTTTACATTTACTGAGTGCCAACATTTTGCAGTGTTCTGTACCTAACATAGAATTAGACACAGTCCTTGCCCAGTGGACTATCTATTTAAATTAGGCACAATCTAAATATTTCTCTTAAAGAGTTCCTGTGCTTTCAAATTTGTTACACAATGCATTGAACAAGTGCACAAGTATTGTGCTTGCAAATGTGATTTAAAACTATAAAGGCTTTCACACACAGGTGGTAAAATAAGATGTGACTATTAGACTGAAAATAATTGCATTTATCAGTCATTAGTTTTAACAACTAGCCATACACCTAACATGGAATGGGAAGTGAAACAGGTATTAAATTTGGAAAATGATTGATCTGTTATTTTGATTTTTACTTTAGTAGTTTATTAATAAACCTACTGTTTTTTGCTTAATTATATTTATTTGGGGGATTTTGAATTCTTTCTAGCCTGAAATTCCACAGTGGTCAGATTATCCACCAAATGCAAACCACCTAGTAGGCACTCATGAAAAATTTGTTGAAGAAATGAGTGTGAATTATTTTCAATGGATTTCTCCATTTTCATAGGATTGTCTTTGTACAATTTAGGATCTAGTGGGCACAGTACTTAGCTGACTGTAGGCCAGGACTAATGAAAAAAATAATGTGAAGCCAGAAATCTTCCTGGGAATACCTTTGAAGAGCCATGGCTTGGAGCATCATCTTCTAATAGAAATGTTTCTTGTCTCTCTGCAAGACCTAGGCATGGCTACCCAGCATATCTTCAGGCCTGTGAGAGTCCTTAGGGCTGTCTCGATCCCCACCAATGATCAAAGGACCTTTGCGCATCAGAGGATGCATTTCCAGGGATGTAGTCTGTGTTCATTGGAGTTGCTTCCTGTGTTGTGGTGTAGACACACACAGTTCCCATCCACTCGACTACAAACAGGGTATTGCTAGGAGGACATGTGCAAATAAACACAGATAGACACGTTGGTCTATTTATGCACTTGTCTTGTGCATTGTGACTATTTTATATTAACTCTTCTGTGTTCTTATCTCTGGTTTGTTCATTAACTTCCCTCTCTGTCTCACACTGTGAAAATCAATTCTGTGTGCAAAACTGCTGCCATTTACCAAGAAAACAGAATGGAGGCCCCGAGCTGCCTCGTGAAATCACTCAGACCTCAGTTGGAATCTCCGGATGGTCATTTTGACTGTGTATAGGTCAACTTATGAAAATTTTCTAGGTCCCTGATTCCTTAGATATGAAATAGTAATGGTGATTATTCTTAACATACAGAATTCAGATAAAATTAAATTACTTTGATCAGAATTGTGCAATTTGTATTATGATTACTCTAATGAAGAATAATTTAATTTACAATGATATAGTTAATTGCAAATATGGAAACTCCCACTGCTCATATACATGTTATCGTACTTTAAAATACGACATACTGATAACCAAAGCATCCCGATGAGCAGTTATCATTGTGATCCTCAGTGTAGGTGTAAAGCTGAAGCAATGTGGACAGGGTCCCCTTCAATGACTGCACACCCGTATGGTTCCTGTTTGCTGAGGACTCACCCAGTTCTTTGTGTTGAATGTGCTATTTTTTCCTCTTGTTCTTCTTGTTCCACCAGCCTTACATCTCTTTCTGAGTCAACTAAGCCCTTACACTTTTCAATTTAAGTCTCAACCTCCGCCTTTCCATGGTGTTGCTCTCAATTCCTATTTTGGTGTGCGTCATCTGCCGTAATGTCCGGATATATTCTTTCTCCTTCCCTCATAACATTATTTTAATGTAGCCCTTCTCCCTTGCTCTCTGTTTCAGCCCATACAGTTTCTTTGATGCTCTGAATGTGTCTTACCTGCCACCATCCTTGCAGCTCCTTTTCCCCCTTCGCATATCCTCAGGGTTTTCTTTCCTACTTATCTCCCCTATTTGTCCTCAAGGTTCTTCGATCCTCTTGACTTCCATTTAGTCCTCACAGACTTACTCCCCTCCCTGTCCCCTGGGTGCTGCTGTTTTCCAGCAACACAGTTACAGTGTTCTCATGGCCACATATGATGGTCTTGTCCTCCTGTGTTCTTCCTCACCCTTGGCTACTCCTTGCTTTTGTAAGTGAATGGAAGGATTTTCCTTGATTAATATTAACTTTAGCAAAGCTAAATGCTTTGCCTAGTCATAGGTTATATCTTTCTAACATGAGTCCTCAAAAATAGAATCCTATAGTAATTATATAACAGCAATACTACTTATGTAAGAGTGATCATGCACCGCTCTCTTTAATCATCCTAATTCTTGTCATGTGCTTGAAGATAAGCTCAAGGGAAAGAAAGTCAGTGTCTACGCCTTTTTTTTATTTCAATTCTCTATGGTGTCTAGCACAAGGCTTCCTTATAGTTTTGGATGATGAATTTTCGGGATGGCTTAGACTAAAAGTACTGGACTTTCTGGATTCTCTGTTAGGTCTTGTGACTATAATTTCACTTGCCAACCACGAGAGCTTAAGCACAGTGGTGTTCTGTCCTCAGTAGTGTTCTCCGTCATTGAACTGAGTATCATTCTAAAGATGCTAAAGCACTTTGCAGAGTACTTTTATAAAATATGTCATTAGATCACCAAAAATATTGTGGTAGAAGTGATTTTATGATCTCTGGGGAGAAGAAGACTAAAAATTGTCATATTTAAAAGTGTTGTCTGTGAAAGTGGAAAGGTTCTGATGCTTAAGAGGGAAATCTGCTTCTCAAATAATGAGATGAAGAATTGGTGCACTTCTGTAGATTTTGGTCCACAAATGTATCAAGATTTTGGATTTCTAGAGTGTTTATCTGTATCAAGATTCTGGGATTGGGGAGATAGCTCAGCAGCATAAGCACTTGCCTGGCAGGCAAAAGGTCCTGAGTTCAGTCCCCAGCGCCCTCCCCCCAAAAAAGTAACCCAAGAAATGAGAAATCAAGTGAATATAGTTGAAGAGAATAATATACATAGAGAGAAGAATAGATTCTATATTTGAAGAAGACATTTACATTTTCAAGGAATGAAAAAATTATCAGAATAAATACTTACATATACAAACATACATATGTAAAATTCATTAAAATTTATGTAAATTGAATAAACTGGATTTGACATACTTTTTTAGACATTAAAACAAACACATATCAGTGTTAGTTTACTTCTTACTTAGCTTTTCCTGACTTTTCTTTCTTTCTTTTTTTTTTTTTGCAGTAAAAGTGAAGAGCAAAAGAATCTAGTGTGAAACAGTCATAGCTACACGAATTAATTCAGTAAAGTTTAAGTTTGCCCTTACAGTCTATGAAATTAGGAATATTCCACTCTATTTCAGTTAGTTGTAAACGTTATCTCTTTGTGCACATCTGACCTTATCATAGGAAATAGAGGCAAAGGGAATCATTTACTGACTAAATTGTTATATCCTTTAAATAATTACCATAGAATCATCTGCTATTGATATTTCCTCTTTAATTCTTCCCATGTGTCTTACACTATACATTGTTTATTGAATGTGCTTAATTTGTATTTACGGAGCCATTTAATTTATGCCCAGAACAATATTTTTTAATTTGGAAGTTTATAATGTGACCCTGAAGGCATTTTGGAAAACTTCTGATTAATGACAGTTAAAATATGCAAGGCAGAAACATTACACACTTAAAAATGGGGAAGAAATAATAAAATTGGGAACAGTTGTGGAGAAAAATGAAAAGCAGTTAAGAGTATACGAGTAATAAAGTACAGCCTGGTACAAAATACCAAAGGTCCACCTTCATCACTGGGAGCCGGACACAGGGCCAAAGCAGGAGTGCTTTGGATGCTGGGGAGAATCTCTAGAGTCACCATCAAAACGTGGCAGTTTCTCCACCTCAGTACACACCAGTGTGTGTATCTGTGAGGTGCTGGTCACCCAGTGAGCTCCTTTCTCTGGGCTTGCTAACCTTGCTAACAATTGTAAAGCAGATGGTGTCTGTAAGATCAGTTCTGTCTGCAGATAAGGGGAGACAGGATAGGCTTGGTAAGGGGAAGCAAAAATGATTAAGATGTGATCTGATTCTGTACCAAGGATGCATGCAGTTATTACTTATCATGAACATATGCTGATGTAAAAAAAGACACTACAAGAAAATTGAGTAAAAAAATGAAATAACAGAGTAAAAGACAAAAGTTTCAACTCCTAAATAGTTCATGGAAAAAGAATTGGGAGTAGAAATGTATGAAGCCAGACAGCCTTTCTTCTTTCTCATGAATCTTTTGACTTAGCCTTTCTTCCTTTTCTTTCTTTTTTTTTTTTTTTTTTGGTACATGGTCTACAGGGTCTCACTACACAAATCAGACTCATAGTGATCCTCCTGTTTTCAGGCATGCCTGAGATTACAGACATGCACCCCCATGCCCAGTCTCAATCTCAGTGCACCCTGGGGGTGGGGCTGCCGTGGCATGTGGATCTGAAAATGGAACCCCAGTCCCTGCATCTGCCTAAACAGGCACTTGAATCTGCTGAGCTATCTGGCCGGCCCTTATCTTCCTTTTCTACTCCCCTTGTGTTCATCAGATTTCAACCACTCAGACCAAATACCTGTAAGAAACCAATTTAAAAAGATTTGAGGCTGAAGTGAGGTCCTGTCTTCAGATGTTTCAGTGTGGTTGCTTGGGGCATTTGCTTTGGCATCTGTGGCATCACCTTGGGAAGCCTTGTACCAAAGAGATAGGAAGGACAGATCTCCTTCCAGGGAGATCGAGCTCAATTTTCCATGGCCCCTCTCCTAGTGCGCCAGTGTCTCCCACTTGTACTGTAGGTAGAGGAACCAGCCCTCCACACAAGTGCCCTTGCCCAGCATTCCAGATGCGTGGTACAGCACTCTCCTCCTTTTCTCTTTTCTGCCTTTCTCTTCTATTTCCTGAACTCTCTTCTCCTCTACTTTCCTCACCCTTGTGCCTTTTCCTTCTTCTTCACCCCCTACCATCGTTACCTGTTTCACAATTTAAAAAGAGACATTGTGGTAAACGTGGCTAAATTTGCTACCCCATTTATCTCTGTTTCGGCGAACAGCCTAAACTCACCAAGAGTGCTGCGGAATAATGGTCGTGGACACAGTATTTCATAGAACAGCTTCATTCTAATAACTGTGCTGTTCAATTATATGGGTCATGGAATACTTAAGCCTATTGTCAATTTAGATTTGGAAAATGCCTTCAGCAAAGGTATCAGGTGCACTCTTTGTTCTTTCAATTTTTGTTTTACACTAGACTTTCAAATTGAAGGGAACCTGCATGATGTGCCATTTCAGAAGTGTAACTAGATGTTTTATTTTCATATTAATGGAGGTTTCGTATAAGAAATACCGCAAAGTAGAACATTTAGGTTTGTATATTTCTATGGAAGGCAGTTCAATTTGCCAAATCATTATTATTGGATTTCCAAAATGGTGCCAACCTACATTCTTGACAGAATTGGTTTTAATTACATCTGACCTAATATTTATCTCTAAGGATACTGAAGTTTGTTTTTAAAATAGTCCTAACTAGAACATTTGAATTTTGTACTTTTTGAGTAAAAGACATCATTGCTTAATTCTGTCTGCTGTTTAGAATCTTTCATATGAATATCAAAACAAAAATTCTGCTTAAAGTTCAAAGTTAAAAAAGATGCTCTTCATAAACTAGTGCTTTTCATATTTTTGACTGCAATTTTATACATAAATATTTGCATCATGGCAGAAGAAAGGAAAGAAATCTGTCTTTCACTATATTATGTTAAATGGCCATAGCTTTTCTTAATTAAATGTTACTGATGTAAGTGTACTCTCAGTATTTAATACTTTCATAATTTTACTCTATAGCCTTCAAAAAATCTGTTCGGAAAGTAGCTGGAGTACAAATAGAATTAAAAATAGTATTCTGTCATTTACAGTTGTGTGATTATCTCCATCTTGAGCATGATTCAGTATACAAGGGAAGTTATTAGCTGTCTATCACTTTTTGACTAATTTTGATTCTCATACAGCCCTTCTCAGATTTAGTGTTTCTGGTTTTGTCAACTTTCTTCTCTTCAAAACACACCTCTCTCTACCTAAAGGTAAATGACTCAGGCTTACTTTATCAAGCTGACCCTCTAAAGGCATTTAATGTCCCTGACCCCTGTCTTAGGCCCTAAATGTCCTCAGTTACGTCAAGCCCAGTGTAGATTTCTGTATCCCTGTAGGCATAGTACATCTTATTCATTTCCAAATTGACCTTTTATTTCTCTGGGGTTCTGTACATATGTTCACATATTTCTACTTTTTTTCCCCCAATCATTGTTTTTTTCTTGTCTTTCAAAATCTGATTTAAGCCTAACTTCTTTTGGTAAGACTCTTACTTCAAAGTCTAAGTGACTCTAGGTCTAGGTCTCCTTGGGACCATCTACTCAGTTTTCATTCCATTAATTTGCTTTTATTTGCATGCCATGCTGGAAGTGTCCTGAAGCTTTTTTTCCCCAAGACTATGAAGGGGTTCCGGTGCTTTTGTAAGAAAACTTCAGAGCTGTTTTTTCTGACTGCTTTCTTTTCCTTTCTGTGTCCTTACCAGTGCATGGAGTTTAATGTTCTCTGTGTAGAAGGAATGCTCATTAAATTGCTCCCAGAAACTCAGATGAAATCATAGAATATTGATTATTTTTTCTTTTGCAAACATTTGGTTAGAAAGTAACATGAACTTTACTCTTGCAGGGTGAAGCCCAGTTGGCTATTACAGTATCCCAATCAGCAGGTTTCCAAGTTAGTTTCTTTGTTCTTTTCCCATTACTCATATTTTTCCAGATCAACTGAGGCATGTGGCTTCAATTATCCAGCACATGAAGGGGACAAGTAAAGCCACAGCGTTTTGCTGGCTTCTCTAATGGGGCTCTTTCCTACCAGCTACATTTGTCTGATTATTTTATTGTACTGTGACATTAAACATGAACCCACAGAGATCTGGCTAATTGGCAGTGAGGCCTTTTCTCCTTTATCTATTTATTTTTTAGGAAGGTAAACTACTTTGCTTACACAATCAGACTTCATAATCCAATGTTAATTGTGTTTGGTCATGTAATATCCATAGCTACCCTGAGGGAAATCTTATAAGTAAAAAAAAATTCTGAATAAATTATTTATATCAATGAATACATCTACCTTTATTGATTTTAACACCTGTGATGCTGAAGGTAATAGCATCCAATGCTTGATTTTCTTATCCTCCTCTTAATAAATTGGCAAATATTATTGTAATTACTGTGTTAATTGTTTATAGACAGACCTACTAAGCTGCTTTAATATTATAATACATTTCTTTTATCCCATGAGAATACAGGGTAAATTCTTTAATTATATTTAAGTTATCAAATCTAAGCAAAAGTTGTTATAGTAGACATTTAAATAATATGTACCCAGAATGGTTTTTACTCACTGAACTTTTCACTCACTGCCCACCTGACGAGCCAGCATCTCCCATCACATCTCATTGCTAGCTTTCCACCTTTGTCAGAGTAGAACTTCTGTTGCCTTTTTCGTATATGTTGAAATTTTAAATGAGGGACAGCCTGAAAAATGTTTCTAAATTTGAAACTCTGAATTTTGATCTCACGTCCACATATTGATTCTATGAATGATCTCAACGAGCACATAGAACATGCGTTTAGCTGTTAGAGTATTTATTTATTTATTTATTTTTTTCGTGGAACCAGGGATTGAACTCAGGCCCTTGCGCTTCCCAGGCAAAGGCTTATTGTGCTGAGCCATCTCCCTGGGCCCTAGAGCATAAATTTAAAAAAAGACTTTAGCAAATGTTTGCAGTACATAGTAATTCATTCATCATGAGGAGTTGGTACCTGTGCATAGTGCATCTTATTTCTTTTTATTTCCCCTTCATTCTATCTCATGATGCAAAAGAGCTCCTTGTGTCCTATTATCTGTTTCTTATTTTATTCTTTGAATTATTTATACTTGGGGGATTCTCATCTAAAAGAAATCATACAATATTAAACTTTTGTACATGTGACTTATTTCATGGTTTTCAAGATGCATTCACTTTCCTACAAATGAGTCAAATTTATTCTTTAAAGCAGAGTAGCTCTCCATTGTGTATAAACACATTTTCTTTATCCATTCATCTGTTGATGGACACAAACGTCACTGCCAAGATTTAGCTACTGTAAGTTTTGCCACTGTAACATAAGGGTGAGTACATCGTGGTGGTATGACATCTTCCTCGCTTTCAGAAAGATGCATGGAGCATATTCTACACTAAGGACTTGTATTGTGAAAGAAATATTAGGAAGCCTTGCAAAACAGTGGTGCTCAAATGCAATCTAGGAGCCCTCATAATCCCTGGAGTTGCCAGGAAAAAGAGGGTGGTCACTGATCAAGTGAGAGTATCTGAATTCTTTCAAAGATATGAATGGAAATAAGATGTTCATTCATTTATTGATCTGTCCATTCATTGATTCAGGATGTATTATTGGCTTTTATTCTGTGGTGGGCATAGAGGCCGATACTATTTTTGGGCAGTAAGTACAAAGAGGAAGAAAGAGCACTTGAGTTCCTTCAGGGAATTTATAGTCCGCCGAAGGGACAAATACCTAAACAAAAGCTATGAGTACTGAAAGAATTACGTTGTTATACATAATTATTTGAATTAAAAGTACTTAGAAGATAATCACAAAGAGTATATCACACAGGACAAAGAGCAGCTTGTACCCCCTAGAAGGCTTTCACAAAGAGAGTCACTTTTGTGTTGAGGACCGAATGAATGATGCCATTGGATGTCACTGCTCTGCTCAGTAGCAGCAGCATAATAGGGTCTATCTAACTAGACCAATAAGACATATATTTAGATGGAAAAATAGATTTTGCCCAAACTTCCTGAAGTTTGATTTGAGTCCACTATAAAGAAGGGGTTTCTCATGCTCCTCTAACTGTTTAAGCTAACTTTACATGTACAGAGACACATTTAATATTTCCCTGGTCCCTGAAAGTAATCAGACATGGTTTGACAATTTGCAATAAAAAGTGTAATTAATAACCAATGCTACCAGCTAATGATACTGGATTTTTGTTGCTGTTGCATGTTATCAATTCTAAGAAATTATATAAGCTGTTTTTCTGAAAGGGTTTTCTTTTTTTTTTCCCCCCTGTGGTACTGGGGATTGAACTCAGGACCTTGAGCTTGCCAGGCAAGCGTTTATTCTACTGAGCTGTCTCCCCAGCCCTAAGGCTTTTCTTGATTTGTGTGCTTTCTTCAGGACTTTTTTCCAGTTCTTTGGATGCCTTGACTTTTGCTTTTTTTCCTTTCATTTCCTGTTCCTATTTAACTTTTTTCCTCCCATCTTAAAGTTATCTTAGAGTACTCTTCTACAAACTTTCTGGTTTTAAGTTTCTGTTACTATCGTTTTATTGTTATGGCTATGAAAAGCTAGCTGAATTATCACTTAATATTGCATTACTCTCTAAACCAGTGTTTTCACTGGTGGTCACAAAGGGAGTAGCTTTTCTTTCTAAACTTCAGTTTTCAGTATTCCAACTGACAGCACCAACAGCTCAAGTCAGAAATTTCTCTCCTGTGTAGAGCTCTTTAACTAGTCTTATAACCTCAAATATAATTATGCAAAATATGAGGCCAAAACAAGTGTAACTATGACATAGTGAGAAAATAATCCTGTTATAATTTCTCACCAATAATGTGACATCAATTTTGATTCTGAATTCAAACTTACTCAGTTATTCTTTTCATTTGAGGTCCTTTCTCAAGATGAAAGAGAAAAGGTAAGTTGCTGGTTCACAGGGTCTTTGCAAGGAAGCAACTAGAAAGCATGAGGGTTTATATTCATAATAATTATACAGTGTTGAACAACAGATGTTTATGTTTGTTAACATATGCTCAGTAACTTTGATTTCTCAAGGATTTGTTTTGGGACTTCTTTGATTTGGGACATGTCTTAGCTACTCTTCTCTTGTTGCTGGGACAAATACCCAACACTCAAAATGAAGGAAGGACATTCATCTGTATATCTTTTTAATGTCCATTTTGTATCTGTGTATTCAAAGTGGTTAGGATAGATATATAGTTACATTCTCT
>NDGN011549225.1:0-18292 GCA_002564285.1 Tympanoctomys barrerae | reverse complement strand
AAGCAAGCAAGCAAGCAAGCAAGCAAGCAAGCAAGCAAATGAGATCCAATTCCCCTTAGCTTGGTCAGAAGTCAGAGCGCAGATGGGTGGCAGAGGGGAGCTCTGAGGGATGTGGAAGGGAGAAGTGCCAGCTCAAGGGGTGAGCATCTTCCTGGGGTACACATGGCTCCTGTGGCAGCATCTGTGGCCTGAGAAGCCGAGGGAGGCATCCGGCTGCAGTCTCTGTGGACCCTGGGAGTGTACTCCTTACTGGGTAACCCACTGTTCCAAGGGGGGCAGGAGGGGCTGCCTCGCTCCCCAAGTGCAGAGCAGCATTACTCAGAGTGCAGCACTGTCTCCCTCGGTACTTAGTTTAAGTCGATCACTACTGTGGAAAAAGCAAAATTCAAACATGCATTAGAATGTGAGGGGGCTTTATTGTTTTTACTATCTTGTATTATTTCTTCTTGACAGCTGTTATGTACAGATACACTTATAATCAGTGCTTTTATTTTAATGTTTATGAAAATCATATGAAAGGCATCCTTTGCTGTTTGTTTAATGAAGACAATAAATATTTAAGAGGGCCCTCACTGATAGCCTCAGGAGGCATGCTCTCCTGTGTCTCAGAGCCGGAGCTTCCCCGCTTCCTTTCGCGACTTCTCCCACGGAGGTTTCTTCAGTCCCTGAAGATCCGCAGCCCATCCTGGGCTGGTTTCCTGCTGACTTCTTTCAGACTGCCTGCTTCTGCCATCACGGAGGAGCGCCCCCGAGTCTGCAGACCATGCACACTGCAGAGCTGAGCTTCAGTCTGAGTCCCGCTGCCCTCTCATAGCTATTGGTGGCCATCTCAGTCACCTCCTAGTCTCACTGAGGTGACTTGATTATTGGCCGGACACGATGCCTCCTCCAGCCTCATCTTTGTTCACGTCCTATCTCAGAGCCCACCCGGTCTCTCCGCCGGGTCCGTGGCTGTGTGTTTCCCGCCTGCTTTGACTGCAGCCTGCCCGTGATTCCGCTTCCTCGTGGTTTTAGTCCACCACCACTCGCCGTGCCCACCATGCCTTCCTAGTTTAGGAAAGTACCACCTTCGCCCGGCGAATCTGTAAGTTTGTATTCCTCATTCTCTGGGTTTCCCTCCACTTGCAACAAGTGGTCTCCATCCTGCCTTCTAACTGGAGCCTCAAGAGGAAAAGCAGGACTGGGACACAGTTCAGCAGCACGGCGCCTGCCCGGCAGGCTCATGGTCCTGAGCTCGCTACTCAGCACCAAAATAAATAGAGAGAGAGAGAGAGAGAGAGAGAGCAAATACAAGTCTTTCACTTCTCTGACTCTGCAGTACTCGCGGGGCAGTTATTTCATGTCTGGTTCTGCTGCATTGTCCTAGTGATTCGCTCTTGTGGCCCCTGCCATTGTCACCTCATCCCTTCTGTTCTGCCAGCTGGGCAGTTTCCCCTGTTGGGGCCTCACTCCCGCCCAGCTCAGCCTTCCTAGACCTGCGCTGCTTCTTTCCCGGGAGCTCTCTGTGCCAGGCTCCTGCCCTGCTCTGCACGTCTGCTCTGCTCCTGGCATGGGGTGGCCGCAGCAGGTTCTGCGGGACACAGCAGAATATGGCCTTCAGTGTATTGGCTTTGCTGGCTCTTGTCTGTGAAATAAAATACCTTGAGAATAGTGGTCACAATTTATTGGGAATTGAATTCCAAGAGTCTAGTTAAGTATTACTTGAAACTCAATTGGTAGGAAGCACTACTTGTGCGTGGCCATCGGGTAAAGTGCTCTAAGTGATTATGTAGTGACTGTTGTTTCTCTGTGTGAGACACATGCAGATTCTTTTCCAGTTACCTTGAAATGTGGAGGTAACAACCACGGACCACAGTTCCTTTCTCATGCTGCGCAATATTAGATGAATGCATTTAATGCATTTAACACGTGGACTATTATTTAGCCCCCAAAAGACGAGATCTTTTCATTTGTGGCAGCGTGGTCAAAATGGAGAAAGTTATAGCAAGTCAGACAAGTCAGCCTAGATTGGTGAATCCTGTGTATTTTGGAAGCTGAAAAACTGACCGCATAGGGTTGGAGTTTAGCAGCCACAGGTGCCTAATGGGCTCCTTATTAAAGTGATTTTGTACAGTTTTGGACTTTCTTCAGGCTACTTCTATTGCAGGGAAAGTGCCCAAGCCCCTTCGGTCTGTCACAGCAGCCCCCTGCCCCACACGTCTATTTGGATATTGTGGTGCTGCTGGATGGCCACACGAGATTCTGGCTTTGAACCATCACAGTGACCACAGTGCCATTCTGCTGAGATATGGCTTTTTCTGTGTATTAGTACCATTAGGGTCTATGATTTTATAAAATTCTCTGTATTCTGCTTCCTGCAGCTTTTCAAAGAGACCATCCCTGCGCATCCCGAGTGGCCACCTAGTCCATCTCTGCGGCAGGGCCAGGTTGTATTCTGCAGCTGGAGCCCCTGCCCGCTCTAGTTCCTTCAGTGGGATTTCTCCACTGTGGAGAGGCAGGAGCCTGGACGTACCTCCCCTGTGGCTCTGTGGAAGGCATCTGCAAGCCACGCTCCCACTGCCACGCAACCTGGCATGTGTCCTCCAGGAGCTTTCTCTTAAGCTGCGGCGTGTTTGTTGCAGATCAAGACCTAAAACACTGACTGGCCTTAAATAAAATGTTTGCTGACTTCTGCTCAAGAGCTTAGCGTAGTACTTGACACATGGTAGATGCTTGTTAATATGTATTGGATGAAATTATTTGTTGTGTAGATACGAGATGATTAGCAAAGGGAGCTCCAGATTGAAAAATACCTCAGTGAAAGTTTCTTGGAGATAGGGATTACAAAACCTTACCCCCAAATTGAGCCATAGAATCTACATGAAGCTCTTCAAAATATTCCCTTTAGAAAGGGTTAATCTGCCCCAGAACATGAAGTGAAGCTAATAATTAGCCAATGTGATTGAACCCGAATTCGGCTGGTGGACGCAGCATCTGCAACTGTGGGCTGAGAGAGAGAGTGTGAGCACGGGTGCATCTGTTGTCGCTCAGAGATTACGTAGCCACAAGGAGGGACGACTAAAGGCCTTCGTCACTCTTGACTGCAAACTGGTGCTGAAATATGACCCAAAGCACGAGAGCCACATTTCCTGTACGAGTTCAGGTAGGCCTTCAGTCACTCTCATGTATGCATCTCGATCTGAAACTTCTTAGTCTTCATGGTTCAGTGAATGCCTGTTATCTCCTACACATACAATTATATGCTAATTTCCATAATCCTAGACACTGCAGGGTTTTCTCTGTTCTATACCTGAACGACTAGAAGCATTTCCAAAGCATAGTTCCCCATATTGTAAAGCTGCAGCAGAGCCTTGGTCGCACCCCGTGGCCCCTACTTTCCTGAGCACTGAGAAGCATCATGGTGCCCTCAGCTAAGAGGGAGGAAGCAGAGGTGAATCAAAGCACGTGGTCAGGCAGGCCACACTGCGCTGGGGCAGGAGAGAAAGGAGAAGGTGATGGGATGGAAGGAAATTCCTCCAGACGACGATGGTCTTATATGCGGTGACACAGGAGGCAGAAGGAACGCTGCCTTCTTCAGGAAAGACAGACGTCTCCTGTGAAGGCTCGGGCTTGCTGTGCACTGAAGAGGTGTGGCACAGGTGCTGGAGGGCCAGACGCTGCTTATGAAAGACGCTCTTGTGGAGCGCAGTGGCAAACATGTGCCACATAGGACCGTGAAGACATTGGAAGCTTGCAGGAGCATCCCCTGAAATTGGGGTGTGACGAATCGGGATTTCTCTAAGCCCTGGCCAGTGTAGGGACAGGATAGGAGAGGAGGAGGTACCCTGGGAAGCCGGGACAGGATGGGATTGCCTGTGAGCCTCTCTTGCTGTTCGCCAGATCCAAAACCTTGAAGTCACTTAAAAGTCATGTGAGCATGTCTTGACCAAGTGTTAAAATACTTATATAGTTAAAAGCATGGTACAATGATTGGAACTTCTTCAGTTCAGCGATTACCGTGGGTCACCGTGTAAATATATGCAAGTTATCAGGACGGAAAGGACTTAGGTGTGTACTAGTGAAGTACTGGCTGGGCAGTGTAGTGGCTGGGATTACACAGTTAGTGTGAGGACAGCTGACACAACTGCATCAAAACGGTGTGTCACACTCCCTGTGTCCTACACGTCCTGCACGCTGGCAGCGTCTGTGCTGCCCACATCTTTGTATGGATAGTTGTCTCGGGAGTGGTGTTAGACTCTCACGTGCCCATGTGTGGCGGCCACGTGTGCGGTGGCTCATAGGTGACCACCAGCACTGCGCATCCTCTCCTCACTGTGTGTTGCATGAGGAGTTTAGAAGGATTTTTTTTTTTTTTTTTGGTTCAGGCTGCCTTAAGGGTGGGTCTCGTAAGGCATGTGGAACTGGGGATCGAAGCCCAGTCCCCTGTGCCTGACTGCCTTTGTGTGAGCAGGCGCTTAAGCAACTGAGCTGACCCGCAGGCCCCCCTAAAGTTGAGAAGGATTTTTTTTCTGTGCCCATGGAGTTTAAAACGGGGCCAGCAGGCAGATTGTGGCCGACTCAGGGCGCTTCACCTTCATCTCTGGAAATCACCAGTCAGCACGTCTGTGACAGAGCCACCCTGGAGCTCGCATCTCCTCCTCCGCTGGTCTCCATCCTCAGCCCTGATCCTTTTCTCTTCTGCTTTGTGAACTCACCGTCCAGATCTCACGGTGACACTAAGGTCCCTGAGCAGCTGGGAGAGTCCGGAGCACAGGCAAGAGACCTTCCAGATCTTACCTGGTTGGTGTTTCTCAGCCAGAGTCCCTCCCGGCTTACTAAGACCCTGTGTGTGCAGAACTCTGCGTGCATGTGTGTGCATGCAAATACAAAGGTAACTGGCCAGGCCTGCCCATTAAACCTCATGTAATTGCATTCCCTTTGTTAGAATTCTAGCAGCTGCAGCATTCACCAGTGTGGTTTGATTTCAGGAGCCCTGAAAATGGCATTGTAAAAATTACCTGCTCATGAAATTATATATTAAATGTTGTCCTTAGAATGGATATGAATAGTGCCGGGAAGTAGCTCAGCAGCCTAAGGGCTGGCTGGGCAAGTGCAAGGTCCTGAGTTCAACCCCTGGTGTCCCCTACCCTGCAGAATGGCTCTGCATATATTGCATACATATATGTGCACACATGTGCCCTTGGTTTGGTGTTGTCTTTTAGTAGTGAATGTGGTTTTGGCAAAAATGATAGATTCTTTTCTTCCTGACATTCACAGCAAGAAAAGTTAAGGCTGTGACTGGAATTTAACTTGGGCTGGGTTAGGAGGACGGAGGCTCCTAGAGGTTGTAAGCCCCTTCTTGGCCTCGCCGCTGCTTTGCTTGGTGTTTTAAAATCTTTTTTTTTTAATGTATTTAGTACAGGGTCTATGGGGTCTCATTACAGAGATAGGGCTCGTAGTGATTCTCCTGTTTTCAGCCTCCCAAGAGCTGGAATTATAGGCATGCGCCACCATGCCCAGTCTCAGTCACCGTCTCACCCCAGGGCTGGCACTGCATTCCGGGGGTCAAACCCCAGCTGCCGAGCTCTGCCTAAGCAGGCGCTTTAGTCCACCGAGCTATCGGGCTGGCCCTAAGTTTTTAAATCTTTTAAACACTGAGTGTGAGGAGATAGAGAAAATAAAAAAGGTTACTGTACAGGCAGGCAGGCTGTCCTGCTCTGGCTCAAAGGGAAGGCCATGTGCTGAGGGTAGGTCACCCTGAGGCAGCTGTGGGAGGGACACTGATTGTCCACAGGCAGCGGCGGCCCTGGGCTCCACACACAGCAGTGATGTGCATTTAGAATACGTTTCTCCAGTACAAATCCCACCACCACCCAGAAAGCCTGGGCTTCACACAGAAGCCCGACCTGCCGAGGAGAACTTGGACTCGGGGCAGAGAGGGCCCCTTCGTGTCCGCCTTCCCAGTTCCTTTCGGTGGTTTCAACGGCTCAGAGTTTTGAAGTCACTTCTTTTATTTTTCCTCCTTAGGGTTTAAATGAAATACCTTTCAAGAGTTTTTAACTCTTTTCATTTTTCTTGAGCTTTTCAAACTTAATGTTTCCTAGAATGTCACTCTAATATGTAGAAGTGAGACACCTGACCAATTTACATTTTTATTTGCTGACCACTCAGATCTGTAATGAAAATGATCTTTTAAGATAGTATCAGGGAGCACCTGCATTGTCTTCCTCAGGTAATTACTCTAAAGTTTTAGATTTAAATATAGAAACTGAGCACTGTTTTAAAATTTAAAGCAAAAACATTTCAACTCAAGGGCATCTTGTGATTGGTGAGATTTAGGAGGATAGACAGAAGAAATGGGACTCTTCAAAATAGACACAGTTACCTTTCAATTATTGTCTGTAAAAAGTGTTTTTGTTCACAGAGGAGAAAAAAATAACAATTGTAAAATAATAAACTGATATATAAAAAGTTATTGTCTATGCAAGGCATTAAGAGGAGATTAATACCCAATACCCAACAATGTTTCATACAATTTAGGAAAAAACTATCATACATACGTGCTCACTAATTTAAATTTTACCCATAATCTTATTTGACTTTCATGCCAATCTGGTAGGCTGTGTAGGACCCTTAATACAGTTACGCTTATCTTTCCTTTCTTTTCTTTTTTGGTTCTTTCAGGTTAGGCTTAGGGAGAGTGGTATTAGGGACTGAACCCAGGCCTTCACATGCAGTGACATTCCCGTCCTTTTTTCATGTTTTGTTTTTAGACAGGGACTTACTAAGTTGAAACGTTGCCTAGGTTGGTCTTGAACATCCAGTCCTCCTGCCTCAGCTTCCTAGAGTGTTGGACTGACTGGCACACAACACCACACCCGGCTGACTGTGTTCTGATCTCTGTCTCTGTCTCTCTTTGCTCTTCTCCCTGTCTCTGTCTCTCTGTCTGTCTCTGTCTGTCTGTCTGTCTGTCTGTCTGTCTCTCTCTATGTCTCTCTGTCTCTGTCTGTCTCTCTCACTCTCTTTCTCTCTCTCTCTGTTGATTAAAAGAATAAAAGCCTGGCAATGTATCTGGTTTTGATAGTATCTTTAACAGAAATGTTTAGAATGCTTCATGGGTAAAATAATTTTCTTTCCCTTGCCTCCTACTCTCTGAGGCATCTTATAAAATCCCAACGTCCCCACCAAAAAATCCCAGACAATTGTCAGTTCATGTAAAGTGATGTGAAATCCTTCCGCTAATACCTGACATTGAGTCCTAACATCTTCTCTTTCCCTTGCAAGGTTCGTATTGTCTTTAATAATAATGCGGATTTTCTCTGAGCTCTTCCTGTGTGCCTGCAAATTACAGATTTCATTAAAGCGGAGCAGCTGTGCTTGGAGCATTGGCCGAGTGCTCGGCTGCGGGGAGCGAAAGGCGAAAGAGCAAGGGCAGAAAGCGGGGGCTGGAGAGTTGACAAGGACAAGAGCTTTTAATATCGCCACCAAATTAGCGGTGGGCAGAAGGCTTATGTGCTCATGAAGCCCTGCCCCTCCCCTGGGAGTGCCCAGTCTGCCCAGCGCCGTGGGAGGTGGATTCCCGAGACGTGATTAGAGAGATTAGATGTGTTCTTCCAATCTCACTCTGCTTTATTAATCTTTCATTCACACTAGGATTAGGTTAGGTTCCATTAGACAAAGCCATCGAAAAGATTCGCTCATTTTAATATCTGTGCGCCCTGTCTAGGCCTTCAAGTGGATCCTTTCTCTCTGTGCTTTTAATTGGATCAGTGGGTTTCTGCTTATTAACATTTTTTTCTTTTTAGAGCTTAGGATTGATGAATAAATTTAGTGACATCTGTTATACACATCTGTTCAATACAACACTTTTAATGACCATCTTATTTATTATGGTAGGAAATGAGCATTTTCTATAACAATACAGATATAGGCTCACTGTAGGAATAGACTTGATGGTTAGTACTGAATCTCAATAAAATCCCTAAAAACCTAGAGTATTCTGTGACCATCCAAAAGGAAGAGTTGTAGTGAGCATGACATTTGGTAGTGTTATAAATGACTCAGAAATCCTTATTTAGGTTACAGACTATAGTGCTGTAGTGTTTCAGGAATAAACTGAAAAAGGGTGACAAAGTGTAGCCTAAAATAGTGACATAATACAGTGTTAGGAAACACTGACTAACAGTAAGCATATCAGGTTGCATTTGGGGGAAGCTACATGGTCGCTCCTTCCTGACACTCATCCTGGGTGATTGGCATTTTGTTCAAAACGAACACCACCTCTTTGCAGTAGTATTTGAGCCTGGTTTCCTACCGTGGACCCTGTGTGCATCCCAAGTTGGGTAAATCTTCACTGTGGGCACACGCTGTGCATTTGAGGTGATCATGAGCGTCCGGGCCTCCACCAACTCTCTCCCCGATCATCCCGTTGATCATGACAGACCTGGCATCCCTGGACACCCGCAGCCTGCCCAGAGTGGACAGCACGCTCTGAGAATGACCCTTCTGGCAGGAGGCAGCCTGCACAGAAGAATTCATATTGTTTGTGGACAATAGTGCTTTTCAGATTGAAAACTCAGTGTAGTCAGATCTGTATGTAAAGCGGAACTGTAGCAATAGGTAGCTGGAATAATAGGTCATAGGTATAAACAGTGAGAATCTTGGCGCACAGCACGCACTTCCTTGAGCATGCTTGTCAGAGCGCTCACTGTGGAATTTTTATATGGCCCTTCCAGGGTTGGTTTATGTCATCTAAAACGTCATGTTGATACTAGTGTCATACTAAACATGCTGTTAAGTGAGATTGTGGAGGAAGTAGTTAACAAGTGCGAAGCGCTTAGTAAGTGTGACAGACTAGACTTATGATCAGTGGAATAATTTAAATAAGATACTAATTTTAATCTCTGTGAAGAGCCACAATACAAGTGATATTGTTAATTAAGTGGAAATAGAATATAAAGGCCGTGGCCAGTTATATTTTATCATGTCTTACATTTAGCATCATTGATCAAAATTAAGTTTTGATGTTTAGTTCCTCTCATAAGCTTAATGCACATATGTATAGCTAATGAAAAACTCATGTAGTTAGTGTATATGTATGAAGTGATCCATAATTTTTTTTTCTCTTTTAGTCATATCTGTTTCATTAGAAAGCTATAGTTAAGGGGACAACGTTTGTTACTCAAACTCAGAAGTTTCTGGAGAACTAACGCTCAGCGTGGTGAGGACACTAAACAACATTGTATACCTGTACATTTTTCAGAGGACAGATCACACGTGGTGGCAGCTGTGCAGAATAAGGCCTAGGTCTAATGGCTTTAGCGTGGTAATTACTTCACAATTTATCTCCGGGTCACAACGTCCAGTCTCACACTTTCATATATATGCTTTTTAGATGTCAGTTGGTTTTTGCACAATAAAACTACTAAAGTAGAAAGTAATGGTTGACTAGCAGAGAGGGGTTTGCTGTGGCTGTCCGGGGCCTGCAGTGCGCAGTGAACAATCAATAGAATGTGATGAGGCTTAAAGCAAACTTAAACACAACAGGCAGCAATCATGCATCACTTTATTGGATGAAGTTTCATGTAGAAAATTAAATTCAGAGCCCATCACGGATTCTGTATCATGTGTCCTAAACAATACACAGGTAGAAGAGTCTTTTTTTTTTTTTTTTTTTGAAGAATTAACTGAAAATCTAAGGTGCTTCCTTTGTGCTCTTACAAATTAGATTTTTTTTTTCTTTCCCTTGAGAAGCCAGACAATAATGGGATACTCCTAAAAGCGATTGCTGAGCCCCGAGCCCGTCTTCGGGAACGCCATCTGGGAAGAATAGAGATGGATGCTTGGCATTTTGAATCCATTGTCAGTGAAATCCTCTTATGCCAGTCAGAATAGAGGCCCCAAAGTCAAGGATTCCTTTTGACGTATTCACTGCTTTCAGTAGGCTTGGCCTTGGACAGCTATAAAGGACTTAATTTTTGCAAAATATAATTTTCTAACAGATAGAGATCTTCCTTTTGTAAAAGGTGGTAGAAAATGGGAGTTAATTTTACTTTTAATGTGGCCAGAAGACACTTAGCTGAGTTGGCGAGCAGCTGGAGGCCCACTGGGTGCCGGTCAGCCGGCCTTGGAGGCGATGCACGCCGGCATTTCCAACCTCAGTTCGTGCGAGGTAAAATATGCGCGAGCTGAAAACACCGCTGTTCAGGCTGGGAGGAAAAGGGGCAGTTATAAATATAATACAGTGTCATACACAGTATGTGGCTAATATAAGACACAAAGTACTTGTAGAAAAATAAAAATACAACCAGCACTGATAAACTGTCAAAATAAAGGTGGTTTTATTTATAATCAGAAAATATTTGAAATTCTTTTAAATGGTTTATAATGAAATTTTTATGGTGAATAGTATTTGACAGGGCTTTGAATTTTGATTTCTTGTTCTGGGTATTCAACTAAAGGTTGTGATTTATAGAATAATGATTACATTGTGAAGTGTTTATAATATACAGTGATGAATGAGAGCTTTTCAAAGTGCTGAACATTAGTAAGTCAGAGTTCTATAAATATTGTTTGCATGTAGAGTCTTTAGGTGCCTGAATAATAGTTTCATAATTGCAAATAGTATTTCCTTTTTTAAAAAAAAGTAATTTCTTGGAGAATTAGGTTTTGTTATTTTTTTTCCATCACGGAGGACATATTTTATCCCTTTAAGAACTATGGAAAAAAAAAAAAAAGAACTATGATTTTGAAAGCTAGTGTAGATTAAAACTGGTTGTTGCCAAGAGAAAGGCCGCAGCCGCCTGAGCTCCAGGGTACGAAACGAAGCTCCAGGCTGTCCCGTAACAGCCCTCAGCTTTCCTACTAGGCTCATCCTTTTCTTCATTTGTGATCAGAATAGTCCCTTTTTAAAAGAAGGCATCCTAAATAAACTCTAGTTACACATTTAGGGCCTGGAATATTGTATGTACTGAAATCCAGCAAAGGGAGCCAGTTTAGAATTCCCATCAGGAAAGGCCCGCCGTGGTGTCCCTGGTGTGGACGGCACTCTGCCTCGCTCACCCTCAGCGTCTTGCCTGGTTGTCGCAGCATTATTTACCCTGATTGCGCCCCCAGCATCGAGACGGAGAGGTGTCGGGCACCTCAGTAAAGCTGGGCAAGCTATGAAGCTGTTAAGCTATTTAATTGTACGTGACTTAAGAAAAGTCAGTTCATTCAGATTATCTTAGTCAAAGATAACTCATAATCTGGCTCAGAAAAAATAGCTAAATAGGGATCTAACATAGTGTTCATATTGCTTTACTTACTTGGTTTTATGCTCAATACATTTTTTCTTAACATTTTATGCTGCTTTAAGAAAAACGTCAGTTGTAGCAATTTACCCTACTTTCTTGAGTTTTTTTAAAAAGATATTTAAATGGTGTAATTAAATGAATGACTCTTGCTCTTAAAATCCTCTGAGTAGGGACTGTGCTCTTTGCGACTGGGATCTCCTGAAGTGGCGTACTTGGGCTAAGGGCCGCGTGCCCGTCAGTACTCCGGCGGAACAGTCCCCTAAAGAGCTTGGATGAGTTCTGACTCAGTGGCAGACCCTCTGTGTGCAGACTGAGACCACCAGAATGTTGGCTGCGCTCAGAGGCCCGTACCTAGTGAACGTACGCCACTAGGGCAGTGTCTGTGTTCTCCCACCCTGTTGCACATGGAGTGTCACCAAGGGCGTAAACCTCGATGATGTGGTCATCATGCTGTAGGATTCCCTTCCTTTGGTGTAAACTTTACAATCTGTTTGAGAGCCTAGGCTTTATATTCCTTACGTGCTTCACTCATTCCTTGGTGTACTCACTGCAGGAAAAACATTGTGAAATCTACCTTAGCAATAACTTATGTGAAAAAGAATTTTCAAATGTATGAATTGCAGATTTTTATCTGAAAAAGCATTTTCAATTATATGAATTAGAGATTTTATAATTTATTTTCCTGACGGGGTAATGGTTCAGAGCTTGGCTTTTTAACCGAGTACATAATAGTAGGATTCACAGTCAGTATATCAGTGCCTGGTACTAATTGTTGAGCTATCAAATAAAATTAAGAAAAAATTAGCATCTCTGAAAACAAATAAAAGTTTATTAAAAGTAATTAGCTGTCTGTTTTTGCTTCAAGTGAATGAGAGTCAAGGAAATTCAAGAGATGGAATAGATTAGGGATTAATGAAGTCTAACCAGATCACAAGTAAACATCGTTATTTGTTCAGTAGGTTATTACTATAAAAGTCATGAATGTTTAAAGAAAAATACAATGTCCTTCTCTTTCCATGATGTTTTGAATATTAACATAAATATTCATGAATGATGCGTATCAGTGCAAGTTACCTGTATGAATGTAAATTTCCATATAACTGGCCCCTTAGTGTTCATTGGATCGTGCTCTTGAATATGAATGTTGCAGCGTCTCTGTGGCACTATGGATATAGCCCAGCTCATGAATATTCACACGCACAGCTGATCTTAGGGAAAGGAATCACATCCATGAAGATGACAATCTCATTACCTTTCAGTAATGAGAACCGCATCAGGATGCTTGCCCCAAAACAGTGCTACGGCCCCTCGCTCGAGTTGCTTTCTTTCTTGGTGAATGATTGAAACTTTTAAATACGAATACATGTGCTATTCATCTCTCTTCACAAAATCCCTCTCTCCTGTTAAACATAGAGAAGACTGTGCGTGATTTCATCCTGTGGTGATGACAGTGAGGAGAAAGTAGAGCTGTGTCTCTAGTCCTGCTCCTCAGCGCGTTGGCAGCGTTCAGGCTGCAGCCGAATTTCCCAGATTCAAAGCGGCCTGTTCTGTGGACCTGCTCCCTCCACGGCGCCTGTTCTTACATGCTGAGGCAAGAGGAACGTAGAAACCCATCTCTCTGAGCACAGGGAAAATGTATTCTATGAGAGCTGAACTGTTAAGGTGTTGGCCGTAGGAGGCCAGGGCAGTGGCGACACACCGTTACAAATTACGTCGCACAGAGTTAGGCCCCAGCCCACGGTGCAGCGGCTTCTCCTTCACTGTGATGAGCGGCCTGTGTAACGTGGTGACCCAAGTCCAACGAGTGGTTACAAACAGAGATCAAGATCAGTGTGCTCGCTCCCATCGCGTGTCATTAAGTAATCAGGGAAGCCATTCAGAAATCAAAACTGCTGCTGTGAAAAGCTACTGATAAAGCATCAGTTTCTGTTTGCTAACACCAGTATTACCAAGCCTGTAGGTGATGTTTTTCCCTCTCCAGCTATATATACTTTTGTCATTGCATCAGCCCTGTTCCTAAGCTATGCTCAATGAGAAACATTTTTTTAAATCTGTTAACAGATCAATTTATGTTGATTTCAGTCAATGTAATTGTTAGCTCTGCAAACATGTGCTGATGTTTTAAGTGATTGGATCTTTTTAGAAGTCTAAAATACTTCTAAGATCAGCGAAGGATAGCACCAGCAGCGCAAGCAGTTCTACCCCGGGGACCGTCTGGCACGGCCTTGCAGGTCCCAGCTGTGGGATGGCCCCACAGCCTCTGCAGCCTCGTGGAACAGTGGGGACTCTGCCCCTCTTTCCCTTCTGTGGGACAGTCCCCTGCAGAGCTGCCCCTGGGTCGGAGTACCACTAGCCCCACCATCATGGCAAGTTTTGTTTGGAAAACTAATTTTATGTCTAAGACTTTTTGATAACCATTGAGTTCACAGTACTTTTTTTGACAGAGCAAGGAGAAGATGTCATATTATTTTATAAGTAAAATGAAAAGATACTCAATTTTTAATTACAAGTTTGAATAAATGTATGTTTTTTCTTTTTTATCAGCAACAATAGTGTTGAATGAACTCAACTGGACAAGTGCCTTAGACGAAGTTTTCAAAAAAAACCGTGAAGAGGACCCTACGTTGCTGTGGCAGGTGTTCGGCAGTGCCACGGGCCTGGCCCGCTATTACCCAGGTAGGTGGTGGGCTCGAGAGGCATCAGGTAGACGCGTGAGTGCCAGCTGCAGTTTCTTGTGGCCATGTTCCTACGGTCAGAGTCACCTTTAACCGGACTCCTAGGACACGACTGGAGAGCCGCACCAGGTAAGAGGAGCAGAGAGCCGGGTGAGAGCCTGGAGCCGGAGCTCAGGGCAGCCCTGAGGCCCGCTGGCATCACAGCACAGGGATCAGCATGGGCCACACCGTTCATCGCGGCGTGCGCTATGTGCTAGAGTAGTTCCAGAAACTGGCACAAATATGTCTCTCCAGGTTTCAGGTCAGTGTTTATAATTTTTAACAGAAATATTAACACTTTGTCTTAATTGATAAACATGGATTTATTAGGATGAGTCCCACAAGAAGTAAGATGCAATCCTCGGAAAAACTGAGCTTTTGTGTGAAGTTGGATGGGTTCTGGGCAGCTCAGTGGTCATAAATATTCAGAGCAGATGAAAACATTTTAGAAATTAAAACAGAATCTTTTGATCCTCTTTTTGTAAAGGAGAGTAAAGAGGACCAAATTCTGATTTCTATAACAACAGTGAACAGTTGAGGACCAGGTCATCCTGAGAACACATTAAAATATTTAAGTGAAAACTTTGTTGGTATTTTTAGCTTCTCTGCATGCCAAAGGAATTGCCAGACACAAAATAGGTTTTCTTCCTCAAAGGCTTGACCTGAATCTTGGAAATGTTCTGGGAAATTTGGTTTTTGGTGGACACAATATAATTTTAAATAGCAGAGCTATTTTTTAAAATTGGGCTACCTTAATGTGCTTAGTAAATTGAATTATTCATAGTAAAAGAGACTGAAATAAAAAGTAGATTGTATGAAGCTTTGTATTGTATAAGAGAATACAAAGTAAGAGAACAGTGTCTGGGTGTCTTCACACAGATTAGTAAGCAGATTAGGTAAAGACCTTATCTTTCCCTGTGATCACAAACACCTAAAGACAGGTGCGGTGCTAATTATTTTTAACAGAAATCCAGTACTCTAGAAAAAGCTAGGTTTGTACTAAATATTGTAATAAGTGATTTATAATAAAATATTGATGTTAATATCTGATGTAGAAAAAATTATCACATAGGTAATTATCTTAATAGAATTTTCCTCTTATAGAAATATTTTTCACTATACTCCAACATTTATACGACTAAGTTATAAGTTACTTTGTTAACATATTACATATCAATAAGTTGTAAAATTAAATTTATAAGATATTATAAGAAAAAAGGCAAGCTAAGTGTGTATCCTAACCCTAAACCTTACCCTAACCTTAATAAACTTATTATATAAGCCTCAAAACTCTGACATTTCTGAATATAGTTAAAGACTTAGGAACTTAGACACCTCACATTCTACCTAATAAAACACAGATCAAATACCTTTATCAATAATATCAGTAAGTAACTTAAGAATCTTTTAAGAAATTACCTCCTTATAAAATTTAATGTGTGTCCAATTGATGAAAAGTGGAAAAAGTGTTACAGAAAATTAGTATAATAATGAAAAAGGAAGAGCCCTGAACCAAAAAGAAATGGATGACACAAGAAAGAGACAGAAGGGCTGTGGGAGGGAAGGGGCCAGAGAGCCACCATGTGGGCCCGCGTGGGCGAGGCCGCGAGGCCCGGGAAGGGCAGCCCGGCTGGGTGGAGCGCCTCGGGATTTGTATAGATAACACTTGTAGAGATGGCCCTAAGCCGTCTGCGGTGATTCGTGCATTGCAAGTGGTAAGCCAGGGAGTATGGCTTTCACTCCTTCAACCTAGTGGGGCGCTGGCATTTGCTCCTTCACCTTGGGAAGAACTTCAGATGCTTCGCGGAGCCAGATCCACACAGTCCTGTGGGAGCGTGAGGTGCAGCGGCAGGCCCAGCGCATGGCCTGTTGCTCGTCACTGGGCAGCCGATGTGTTGGGCGACCACCCCATAGGCCCTCAGCCCCGGCGCAGCTAGTACTGCCTGGGCCTATCGGGGCTTCTTCCGAAGACCCCCGCACAGCTTCGCGGATAGTCGTGGCATGTCGCTGATTCTCTTGCTGAGCTGGTCTTTTGACAATAGTGATATAAAGCAGAACTGAGTCTCTAGCTGAGGTATGATCGCAATATTAGATGAATCAATGTATTTCTGCTTGCAAAACTTCCGCAGAACGTTTCTTCTCCACACATCCCACTTTCCCCTCTGATGTTGAGGCTCTGATGGGAGCCCGTGTAGAGCATCGCATCCCTGCTTACTGCCTGTTGCAGCAGAGGCTGAGCTGGTCTTCCGGGTCGTGCGTCATCCTCACCGGTAGAAACAGCACACATCATCTCTTACCTCGATTTCACATTGAGACTTGGCTTCCAGCAGAGCCCGTCCCTGCCGCCCTGAGAACTTGGGTAGATGTCCTGATTTTCCAGAGCCTCCTCGTCAAGTCTGGAAAACAGAACCGTAATCCTCAGTGTAGCACCTGTGGGGTTTTGTGCTCAATGAGATAATATGGTGGGAAATGCTCTGAAATTTAAAAAAAAAAAAAAAATAGTAACTGTAGCCAGGTCTGCAACAGTGTATTGGAATAACTCTGTGTAGCTTTCACTTCATTGAAGAGACTAAACAGTGTGGTTGAGGTCATGGTCCATGGGCTGGGGAGCTCACACAGATACATGGACGGCTTTCACTGTGCCCAAGCCATGGCCCTGGGCAGCGCCAGGACCCGTGAAGCTGGCCTGTCCCCTTCAGTGATTTCAGGATTGCCAGAAATAATAATAAAAATGGTGTTGAGATTTAAGTCTGAAGTAAACAGTGGAGACCCATTCTGCATAACTACGCCTCCTGCAATATTCGGGACATATTTTTTGTAAAACATGATGTTTTGTGTTTAAATTTAAACTAACTGGTTGACCAGAGAGCTCTGCAGATTAAAGCACCTGCTTAGATAGATGCAGGAACTGGGGTTCAGTCTCCCTCATGCAGTGCTGGCCCTGCCCCCAGGGCACGTTGAGCCATGGATTGACACCTGGTGTTGTGGCGTGTGCCTGTAATCCCAGTGCTTGGGAGGCCGAAAACAAGAGAATCACTACAAGTCCGATCTCTGTAGTAAAACCCTGTAGACCCTGTACTAAATACAAAGATAAAAAAATAAATAAACTAACTACTTTACTTTTAATTTAAATTTGAACTTAATTTAATTTTTAAAAAGTATAATTTTTAAAGAGAATAAATATTAAAAAGAAAAATTAGAAATGATACAGAATTTCACTAAACAAAGGATACAAATTCAGTAACGGTTGTTATATTGCATATTGTTCTTCAGATTAGTTGTTGAGATTACCAGATATAAGCATGAAAAATTAGTCAAAATAATTAAAAAGAATAAAAAAATTAAGCATTGACTTCCTTTCAGCAGACCAGCAGAAACCAGCAGTACAGTCATCCAAGGTGTCCTGTGTATGTACATAAGTAGTTTTTCATCCTTCTTTCTTTCTTGTCTCCTTTCCCTCCTCCCAGTTGTCCCTTCCCTTTCAACAGTTTCTTTCCCTTTCACAGTATCTATTATACCTTTCAGATTTTATTTATTTTTTCAGGTTCTTGTAGTGGGGAGACAATACTTTTTTTTTGTTTACAGTACGAGGGCTTAAGTTCAGGACCTTCTCGCCCAGCTATTTCTCAGCCTCTTTTTCATATTTGTCTTTTTTTTTTTTTGATAAATGATTTTGCTACATTGTCTGGGGTATTGACTGGGGTGGGCTGCTGAGCTCAAACTTGCGATCCTCCTACCTCAGGCTCCCAGAGTGCTGGGATTGCAGGTACAAATCACCCTGCCTGGCTTGTCCTGAAACTCTTCCTGCTACATCTGTTCATATTCTCTCTCTGGTTCCCTGTGCCTATATTTGTAACATGGGAAAGTTATCTTCCAGTCATGCCAGAGTGGTGAGAATCAATTAAAACCTATTCTACACACACTCCCAAATAGAAATCTATGCTTTTCTCTAGTTGTGTAGCATACTGATTTTTATTTTATTTTCTCAAGCAATGATTTGCTACAGAATTATTAAAATTAAATGTTTGCAAAACCTAAAATCTCACTAACGACAGAGTCTCAAACGTATTCTTGCTTGTTGTTAAAGGCAGAGTTTGGGCCCAGCCCCAGACAGGGAGAGGCTGTAGTGATGCGCCCAGGAACCGAGGGCAGGTCTGCGCATCCTACCTCCTGCGCCGCCTGGCTGGCGACCTTCAAGAGCCGCCTTGGCAGGAGGAGGTCATGAGGTTCAGAGATGGAATTGGTAGGAGAACAGGGAGTGTCCAAGGTATTCTTCATCATATTTCCCAGCAGTAGAGGAAACCC
>NDGN011549222.1:0-10168 GCA_002564285.1 Tympanoctomys barrerae | reverse complement strand
CCGGTTCCGGAAAAAAAAAAAAAAAAAAAAAAAAAGACAGAATTAAAATACTATTTCATTATCCTCTTAATGCTTCTTTTGGTTTGTACTGATACCTCCTATTTAATTCCTGATACTAATAACTTGTGTCTTTGCTGCTTTTACCTTAACTGATTTACTAAGAAACCTATCAATTGTATTACTTTTTCAAAGAAGCAGCTTGTAATTTTATCTATTGATTACCTGCTTTCAGTTTTATTTTTGCTCTTGCTCTTTCTTTCTTTTTTTTTTCTTTTCTTTTCTTTCTTTTTTTTTTTTTTTTTCCAGAACCTGGGATTGAACTCAGGCCCTTGTGCTTACCAGGCAAGCACTTACTCTACTGAGCCATCTCCCTGGCTCTGCTCTGCCATTTTCTGTCACGCTCTGCCCCTCTCCATTTCTCCACCTGCCTCCTTTCCCCCTCCCCTTCATTTCTCCTGAGATGTTTTTCTTTTTTCTGGTTTTTAGGAAGTTGATTATTAGGTGCTGTGGTATGGATTTCTTTAGATTTATACCTTTCAGATTTTTCTGAGCTTCTCGAATCTATGTTCACAGCTTTTGCCAAATTTGGGACATTTTAGAGCACTCAAGTTTTTTTTTTTTTTTCTGTGTTTCATTGATTTTATTCCCTTCCTGGTACTTCAGGGACATAAAAGTTAGAAATTTGATATTGCTCCCTATGTCTACAGGACTCTATCTTTTTTTCCTGGTTTTTGTATCTGTTGTTCAGCTTAGACATTTCTTAACCTATTTTCAAATTTGTTGATTCTGTCATCATCTCCATTTTGCTATTGAGCCAATCAAATGTGTTTCTAAAATTTATATTATTGAAATCTAAAAAAAAAAGTCTTTTTATTTCTTTGCTAAGATTTTCTATTCAGTCCCAAAGTGGCTCACTTCTTGAAAGATTTTTATAAGAGCTGCTTTAACGTCTTTGCCTGATAATTCTAATATCTGTGTCATCTTATTTTTGGCATCTATGGGTTTTCTCGTGTGAGTTGAGATTTTTTTGGGTTCATGTATTCCAAATTATTTTAGATTATATACTGGGTTTCCTATTAGATTTCTAACATAGTTCTTGTTTGAACTGGATGGAGAGTGTTGATGTTTTTGTTTGAGCAGGCACTTAACCTGATTGTATTTGAGTCACGTACTCCAACCACCTTTCTGAGGACATCTTCAAATTCTTTAAGGGCTGTTCAGATCTACCCGCCTAAGTACAACAGCCAGTAGCTTGTCCAGGATGTTTCAGTAAACAGGTTCCAGGCCCAGTTTTCAAAGTCTAGAGTATAATCTTTAGGCTCAGATCTACGTGTGTCCTGCTTGTGACTAAGTTCAGGAATTTATAACAACCATTCCATTTTCCTCTCTCTCTGTGATTTTTTTCTGGCTCCCCAAGGTTCTGATTTCTGCTCCTCCCATCAGAGGCCTTGGACTTTAGCTTCTCCTCTTCACTGTTCACATGTCTGAGTACACTTGCTTTGGGGGCCAAGTGGCAAAAGGATAAGGAGACAATCAAGCAACAGGCATTCCCCCATGCCTTGGGACCGAGGCTCTCCAATGTGAGGTTCAGGCGCCTACGGAGTCTGCTGCCACCGTTGCCATTCACACCCTAAAATTATCTGGGGCACACTGAAATGTAGGAAAAAGAAAAATGGACCAGTGTCCCCCACATCTCTTAACATTAAGTCTTAATATTAAGTAACTTTTCCTAGGACTCTTTCTTTCTGTGTCAACACTTCCATTTTGGGGTCTACCTTGAATCTAGATTCAGGAATCTTGCAGGAATAAAAAGCAGGTTCAGTTCACAGCTGATTCACTAGTACTTCATATTCAGATTGCCTTTCCCAACCTACCTCCTATCATTTATTCTTCAGAGTCCTCAGATAGCTGCTCCATACGATCTTTCTAGTTTTCATAGTTATATTCAGTGGGTCAAACAGAGGGAGATGTGCCCGCTCCATCGTCTGTGTTGGCACAGACAGCCTTCAACTTAAAATGGTTTGACTTAGGATTTTTCAACTTTACAATGGTACGAACATTATAGAAATCCAGTAGAACCCTCACTTTGGACTTTGGTCTTCTCCCAAGCTAGTAGGAGGCAATACAGTATCCTCCCCTGTTGTTGAGGGGTGCCAATGAGCTGTAGCTCCTAATGGGCCCATGATTAGGAGAAAAACCAACACCAGACCACGTTGCTGAGCTCCAGCACTTGATAGGCATAGTGTATAGGTTTCCTGTATTTTTCACTTGTGATGTACTCAATTTAAGATGCATTTACTGGGGCATAATTCCATCATAAGTCAAAGAGGATTTGTATTTTGCTTTACAAGTATTTCATTTAGGTTTACTGAACACATTATAAACCAATGAGCTCCTTTTAAATGTTCATTTTTTTAAAAATAAATGTCCATTTTATTTTTTTTTTCATCCTGAGACAAATTCAACAAAGCAAAAATCACTAAAGGGAAAAATTTATCTCTTCAGGGAAGTAAAATATGTTTTGTTTCTGAGCTTTTTAGATTACTTTGCTATCCCTTTAAGATCATAGGCAAGAGAAATCAAAGGCAGAGGCTGACACTATACAATACTTGCTGAGAAAAAAATGTTTTTGATGCCTTACGAGCTCAGAGTGTAAAGTTAAGTTCCTCTGGGAGCCACTCTCAGAGATGTAGCTCAAGAAACTAAGGCGGCTGCTCCTACACAGCACCTCTCATACATGCCCTGAACCTTAACTACGATTCACAGAAAAGCTCTAAAATGTTGCTTCCTTGGAGCTTGTTGAAAATATGCAGCAAACTGCCAAGACCAAGATGTTCTTCATCAAGGACTTCTGTGGAGATAACATTTAATTTGCTCTTTTGTTGGCTTTGTTGGGATGGGTGAATTCCAGAGCATGATACATGCTTTCTGTAAAGTCAGCAAGCCATTGTTGAACAGAATTCTGCAGATATTGTCAGTGGGAACACAATTTGGGTCAATGAATCATAAATTCTATTTTGGTAGTTTGCCGAAGACAACACAGTGAACATAGCTTTCCCGCTGGGGAAAACTGGAAAGAGATGCTCCTAACTGAACAACATGTTGGTCTGGCAGAGGATGAAGAAGTAAGAGCACTGTGCCCAACAGACTGAAGATCCCCCTTCCAGTGTTTAGTTACCAAGTAGGCTGGATCTTTTCTTTCCTGCATGCCCTCAGAGTGACTGCAAAGCAGTGAGCACAGACCACACAGCCACAAACAAACAGGAATATGACACTGGAAGGTAGATTCCCAAAGGTACTCAGATGACTACTTCTGTTCACTGTATCAATCCACAAACAATCCAAACTTGTCCCTTGGCACAAATCTATAGATATTAATGCAATAAACTTGTGCAGTTTCCATTGTCCTAGTTTCTGTAGGTTAGAGAAAACAGCCAGGTCACACATAGGCTTTATCTCTTATTCCTTTCAGTTCATGGAGTTCAGGAGCAGCTATTGGTGGTGCAAGGTAGGAGGGTGATAGGAGCAGCAGTAGAAATTAATGCAAATGACAAAGGTTGATCATTAAAGGTGGACTCCCTATAACGCAATTCTGTCTGACTTTATAAATGAAAACCCTGGGGATAAACAATAATCACAGCCCCAAGTCACAATTACTCATTGTGGGAATTAAATTTGAGGCCTTCAACTCAAATGGCCTTTTGTTTAGCTCATTAGGATCCTGCAGGAAGAAAATTTTACCTGAGGGTTTACTTCAAACCAAGGTCAGTCAATTCCGCATTCACCCCCTACAAACAGCCTCTGCACTGGTCCTCAGAGCTTTGTGCAAGAAAGGACAGCTGTCCTTTGTTTCCAACAAGGACAAGCAAGGAAAGTGACGTTCAGTTGCAGTAGGAGAGATTTGGATTAGACATGAGAAAGATTTCTTAGTTTCCAAGTACTGTGAGGCTGAGGAATGAGTAACAGGGGACAGTAACAGAGTCTTCAAAGGAGATTAAAGACAGCTCTCTGGAATGACCGAAGATGGTTTTTCCACAAGGACCAATTGTAGAATCAGCTGTTGGCATCAACTGTTGCTATACTCATTCTTCTGGATAATTGAGGGGGTTCTGCTGCTGGTCCTCCAGGTGGGTCCCTCAGCCCTGACAGCTGAAGTAAATGGTTTTCAACACTTCTGCAGTGTGTCTGCTCTCAGAAGACTCCTGTCCACAGGGATTCTCGGTTTCATAGGAGGAAGGGAAGAAGAAATGACCTTATTTCACAATGAATAATTACTAAGCCCTAACTAGAAAACAACCACTTATATTTCTCAAGGAGAGCAGAAAGCCACCTTGTAAAATCTAGAAGACATTTTTCACACCAGACCAGCACCAGTGCCCTAAAGTTAGACCTACCTGGTAACTCATTAGACTTACTAGAGACCTTGGACTGCATTTCAGTCCAATTAAAATAGGTGGAAGGCACTGGTATTTATTTGTAAACAGCTTTTTAGGAGAGTGGTGTGAAACATATTTATAGAATGCGCTATAGTTTGGTTATTGAATGTTTTCTCAAGGTTCATGTGCTAAAGACTTGGTCCCTGGTCCATGGAGGCACTGGGAAGTGATGGAACCTTTAAGAGTCGGAACCTAGTGGAAGTTGTGTGGGTTATCGGGGATATGATGTTGAAGGGGACTGGAGAACTCTGGTCCTCTTTTCACTCTCTTTTGCTCCCTAGCTACTGCTGAGGTAGATAGTTTTTCTCTGCCATAGATTCTTGCCATAGTGTGCTGTCTTGCCATAAATCTAAAAGCAATAGGACCAATTAATTATGAACTGAACCCTCCAAAAATATGAACCAAAACAAACTTTCCTGTTTTTTTGTTTTTTTTTTTTGTTTTTTATTTGCAGGACCGGGGATTGAACTCAGGACTCTGTGCTTGCCAGGAAAGTGCTTATTTTACTCAGCTATCTCCCGGGCCCCCAACCTTTCCTCTTTGTAAGTTGATTATCTCAGATATTTGTTATAGCAGTGTGAAGCTAAAACAGAAGGCCATTGGTTTGGATTAAGCTTCTGCAGTAATCCCTACAGACCAAACCAAAATGGTGTTGCTCAGGATTAAACTTCAACCCACTAGGCTACAACTAAGTTATTTATCTAATCTTCTGAGAAATGCAGAATGAGAGAAATGATACCCAAAGCTCCAAGCAAACCAGTTTTAACCAATACAGTAAGCAAGTCTCTCTGCCTTAACCTTTCCAAAAGAGTAACTATGTTAACAAATTAACTTTGTTCTCTCGTGTTCTGTCTCCCTATTCTCATCTTATAAACCCCACTGTTCTGCTATTGCCCAGGGAGAGCTCTCATTCTGTCTTGTAGCATAAAGTCTTCCCTGATTCATGAGTCACAAATAAAAGCCAATTAGATCTGCAACCAAATTTGTGGTCATTTGGTCTTTTGACATTCAAAAGCGCATTCAAGGTTGAAGCAGCATGTATGCATTCTAGTTGATATACGGCATTTTCTCAGAGATTTTTTTTTTTTTTTTAGTTCAAAATTTGAACAGGCTAAGGGAAGGAAAAGGCTTGTCTACTTAAATGAACTGCTTTAGTTTACTGTCATGGGATTGCTGCGTTGGAGGATTAGAGCTCCAGCCTTGGTAAGATGAAAGCAAGTGGTTTACTGATTTGCTGTGAGCTGGGAGGGAGCCTGTTCAATGACTATGTTTTAGAAGCCTTCAAAAGATAGATCCCGGGGCTCTTTGGGCTGTCATGAAGGCTCCCTACTGCAAACGGGAGCCTGATTCTATTGCTAGGGTCAGGGTTTCTAAGCTGTGCATTACAAGCTATTGATCCATCTCCAGCCTCAGAAAGCAGCCTGTAGAATTTCCAAAACAATGGGAGAGTTGTCTCTCACACAAAGAAGACACAGTCACTTGTGGAGGCCTTGTAGCTAGAGATACAAAGGCAACAAAACAGGCACAGGGGCTAAGAATTAGGCAACTGGATTTGAACCACTCTGGAGACTCTTCCAGCCACTTGCTAGCTATGTGCCCTCAGGCATATTATTTAATGCCTCTCAGTGTCAGTGTCCTTAACCATAGAGTGAGGATAATTGGAGGAAGTACCTCATTTTATTTGGTAGTGATAATTTAAAAATGGTAGGTGTAACACTTAGCATACTGCACTCATTAAGATTCACCTGTACTTGTTTGGTGGAAGCAAGGGAGTCTCTGTTGAAGGGAATGTGTATAGAAGTGTTTTCTTATGACCAGGGCAGTGACACTGAAGTTGGAAGAGGAAGTGGGAGGAGAAAGCCTTGGCTAGGATACCAGTTGGTGCCAATGGGGCATTCACAAGGTCAAGTTACCCATTTGCTGGGCATTTATAGCCCTAGCACTTGGAAGGGAAAGGGGCACCTCTCAACCCCAGACTATATATCCTCAGGCCTCTAACATTTTGAGTAAGGGAAATTGTCACTGGGTCTTTGTCCTCTTAGTCATCCCTTGAGCTGCTGTGTGGGACAGAGCCAAGGAATATGTACTTTCCTAAGCATTCTGTGATGATTCAGCTGCATGGACAGCTTGGGAACTGTGGTGCAGGCTGCTCATACAATTAAGAGTGTTCGTGGAGGAGGCGCTGCCTGAGCTGTGTGCTTGCTCTTTGACACAGGTCATTATCCCCGCAGTTCCATGAAACAGACTTTTGTTTGGGTTAACAAGTATCCTCGTGTGAACTGCACTTGTGCCTTGAGGTGAAGTCACCGAGTCTCAGCACTGAAGATCAAATTCGACAAGTGTACAGAATTCTGGCAAGGGAGAAGAGAAAGAGTTGATCTCGGAAAACAGGAAGAAGTGGAAACATCCGACTTGCTTGGGGCCCCTCAAAGAGTGAGCATAGGCAACTTAAAAGGAGACAGACAAAGGGGGTACACCAGGAGGTGGGAAAAGGCTCAGCAGGAATGGAGCAGTCCAAGGTCAAAGTGCCATTTCAGTCAGCTAGATACAGCCCCTAAAATAAAGAGTCCTTACCAGACGACAGATACTGAGCCAAATATTTTAGTGCCAATTTGAGTTTCCTTGCACTGTGCCCATAAAGGCCTTGAAATTCCTAGCTTACAAGTGAAGAAGTCGTTGCCTTGTCCAGTGAGTGGACAGGTGGCCTTACACCCTTGAGTCTTAGGTGTGAAAAGGCAAGAACAAATTTTTGAAGAAAAGTCCTGGCTGGTGATTAGACCTCCTGGAATCTTTAATCCCTTGTTTTTCTAATTCCATCCAGCAGCAAGCAGCTTCAGCTGACTCCATTCCTAAGGATGGAGGGAAGGAACCAACACCAACTGAGTCACCATATGCTAAGCCCATGTTCAAAGATTGTCAGAGCCGAGCGCTAACATAATACTGGCCTCCCAGCTGCCAGAGACAGCAAACTCAGCTTCTAGTACTCATGGAAATATCACTACTATTGAAGGCCAGAACTCATCCTTGCATGGCTCTTTCTGCCTCAGAACCTACCTTGGGACATTGCTCCTCATAGTTCAATGTAATTGACACCATGCTGAAGCACACTGACTCTCCCTACTTAATATATATCCTTAGATAAGTTGCTTATGATACTGGCATCCTGTCTCTAACCTTGATGCATGCCTTACCCTCAACAGCCCTCCCTCTAAGTGCTCAGCTCTGTCCTCTGTTCTCCTGCTACTAAAATAGACCAATCACTCACAGGCATAACATCACTGCTCTTTCAACTGTTAAGTGTAGCGTTCCTGGAGCTTTTTGCTGCTGTCTCCTACCCACTGGATTTGTTCTCTTGGGATAGCCCAGGTCAACACTCTCAGCCTCTCGTCACTGTTACAAACAGAGCTGTTCACTACTGAGAGGTAGTCTTATATTCTTTTCAGTTCTTTATTCATTCACACATATTGACAGAGCTCTTTCTTATGCTTCACAAATGACTGGGACCTCAGCATGCCATGGAGAATAAAACAGTCCCCCATCCATCCAGACCCAGCATAAATTCCTTAGTCAGGAAGCAAAGGTGCCTCATCCCATGGGCCAGAGAAGGTCTCTGAAGAGGAATACTCAGCTAGGACCCAAGGGATAGTTTAGCAAGACAAATAAGGGGAGAAAGGACACCACAAGCAGAGAGGAGTATGAGTGATGGCTTGAGGAGGATGTGGGGAGGGTGAGCTACTAAGGAAAGCAGAAAGGGTTCTGTGGGGCTAGAGAGCTGAGCATGGGCTGGTGTATTACTTTTACTACTGCATGCATCATATTAAGATAGCAGTATTGGCTGTATCTCTGTGCTAGCAACATGATCTGGGAAGACCATGGTTGTGTTTTTCTTCATACCCTCAGAGGCCAGCCATGGAGCTAGCACATAATGAGGGCTCACTGAAGGCCTGCTGCACTGAGCTAAGCAAACCCAGTGACATAAGCCTTGGGCTGGTCTGGTGTTTGTCCATTTCCCAGCATTCTTAGCTCATGTGCCTGAATCTGCTCACATCATAGCAGTGCACTTGCTACCCAAGAACAAGCAGTATTTGAGACTCATGTATCTGAGAACACCTCTGGGAATTTTGATGCACAAAGAATTCAGATGTTTGGAGCACAAAAGCTTATTGATACAGAGATATGTTAGGACAAGATAGAATTGTAAACCCTGCCTTAGTTCCTTACTTGTCAGAAAGAATTCTGCTTATTTTTAAAATTTTATTTATTTATTGTGGTACCAGGGATTGAGCTCAGGACCTTGTGCTTCTTGTGCTTGCCAGGAAAGCATTTATGCCACTGAGCTATCTCCCTGCCCCAGAAAGAATTTTGTAAAATGTCTGGGGAAACGATTGGTTTCCAAAGTCCCATTTCCCACAAGTGCAATTCCTTCTCTAATTTTTGTTTTGTTGTCTATATTTTAGACAAGTAGTATTATCAGGTAAAGAAAACTACATGCTTAATAACTGACTTGTATATATCTGCTCTTCTGTATGGTTCTTCTTGGCTATAGTGGGCTTAAAGAAACCTGGAGAAAGCTTGCATTTGGTCCATGGTACTTTGTCAGTGAAGTTCCAGGTCAATACTATATACCTGAAGTTGTAATGTTTGACTCTGCTAACCTTGCATGTTCAACTTCCTAATTTGTACACACAAAAGAAAACCCAGCCTGCTACTGTCAGGATAACTTCTGCCACCACTATTCTCAGGATTTATAGATCATTTAATTTGCACAGTTTTCTGAAGTAGTTATATTATTCTTACTTTAAACACCAGGAAGCTGAGACAGCCTAACTCAAAACTTCTCTCTCTTCACAAACATATTATGCTGCTTTTCTCCTGGAAAGCCATTGTAGCAAGGCAAAAAGTGGCTCTGAGATTTGTAATCCCTGCCTTTTGACACTTATGAATGGAGTTATCTTGAGGTTACTCAACTTCTGGGAACCTCAGTTTCATTACCTGTAAATGAGGTATAATTTTGAGTCCTATAATAATGAGTAAATGAGAAGAAAAATGAAGACTAACGCTCTGAAGTCCTGAGTTTGTCCTGCAAATTCAACTTCAAGCAGCAAGCCTCTGCTTCTTTCTTCTTGACTCACCCAGGTCCTTACCCTGGAGTCTCTGGAAACCCAGGGCTCCTCCTGAAGGTCACTGGTCTGAATGCTCCTGAAAACCTCTAGAAAGCAGCGAACCCTCAGGGCTGCTGCTGTTCCAACATGCCTGTGCTGGTCAGTGTCCTGCAAGGGGCAGGGACTAGGATAGAATTAAACATGCCAGGGTTTTATTGATGAAAATTTCTGGAGAATGAGACAGAAAGGACCGCAGAGTGAGCTGATCTGAGAGTAAATCTACCCAATTGTAGGAAGGTTGGAAAAGCATCCCAAACATGAAGGTCAGCGCAAGTTTGGGAAATTCATTAGGGGAAATCTGGAGCCAACATTGCAGAGGACTGTCTGTATGTCCCACCAAGGCCATATCATATTACTCTCCCCCTCCTCGGTGAACTAGAAGCTGCTCATGGGCAGATTCTGGATTCCACAATGCAACAGTATCATGTGTAGCAAGACTCTAGACCAAATAAATAAATAATTAAAAAAACTTTTCGAGCACACACAGAGACCTTCAGTGACATTTTTTTGAAGAGACACACCAGACAGACATCTAGATTGTTTTGCTCTGAATATGGAATATGAATTCTG
>NDGN011549207.1:4793-18944 GCA_002564285.1 Tympanoctomys barrerae | reverse complement strand
TTTTTTTTTTATCATGTACTTAGAAGCACAAAACCTTCAAATTTTAATGGAATCCAATATACTGTATTTTTCTTTTGTCATTTGTGCCGTTATAAAAAAAATTCCCTGGCTGAAGATCATGATTTATCCCTATATTTTCTTTAAAGATTTTATAATTTTAGCTTTTACATCTGAGTCTATGATCCAATTTGAAATATTGTACGTGATATAGAGATTAAGATTAATGTATGTTTATCCTGGAACCATTTGTTGCGAAGAGTGTCCTTCCCAAGGGATTGTTTTTGTAGCTCATGACAATTGACTTACTGTAAATATGAAGGCTTATTTCTGGACTTTCAACTCATTTCCAGTGAACTGCCTATGCTGATGCTGGCCACCACACAGCTTTGGTTATGATGCTATGTGCTAAGTTTGAAAGTGGGAAGTGTGAGTGTTGTTCTACAGCTTCTATTTTCAGTCCATTTTAGAAGAATATAGTTTTCTGAAAGTGCTGACTCTTCTATTCCATCTGGGTAGGTTGCTCAATATTGGCCAATCCCACTCTTCTGTTTCTACTTTATCTTTAGAGCTCAGGCACTCCTCTTAAGGATGTCCTATGGTGTGGAGGGCACCTTCTCTAGTCCTGCCACACTTTTGAGTTCTTTGGTTCTGCATTTAAATAAAGGCAGATCTGGTCTTGAGCATCTTGGAGGCTACTCTTCTTCCCTGTGTAAACGAAATAATGATGGCAGAAGAGGGTTGTGATTGCTTTCCCTGATGTGTATTAAGAACAATAGAGGGCTGGTGAGTTAGCTCAGTGGACTAACCATCTGCTTTGGCAAGTGCAGGAACCAGCATCCAATCCCTGCTCCTGTATACTATGCTGGCCCTCCCCAGGGGTGTGCTGAGCCTGTGACCGAGTCCAGATGTGGTGGTACACACCTGTAATCCCAGCAATGAAAAGACTGAAAACAGGAAGACCACTAGGAGTCTGAGCTGCATAGTGAGACCCTGTACCAAATACAGAAAAAAAAAGAAAAAAAAATAGAGAGGTTACCAAAGCTGTCTATATGTCCAACAAGGCAAATTCGTCAACCATCTTGTCTCTAGTGAATACTTAAGACATATATAGAAAAAATATTCATATAGTTATTGCTAGTGGTGCCTACCTATAAACAAGACTCTGGGGCTTTGAGGTAGGAGGTTTGCAAATTCACATATGGCCAGAGCAATTTAGCAAATGAACAAAACTCTGTCTCAAAAACCAAAGCAAACCAAAAGGAAACCTACAAATTCACAAAGTAAATGACTGGAGATGTAACTCAATGTGGGGCCTCTGAGCTTTCCCCAGTACACACTAAAACAGAACATACGGTACAGACCTATGGGCTGCTGCTGAGGCTCCAAGGGGAAGCCGATTCTTGAGACAGGAGATCGAAAAGATTTCAGGAAGGAAGGAGGGAAGGCTGAGCTGTGATGAACAGGAGGATTTCAGACAAGAAGAATGGACAAGCAGAGATGGAGATGAGTCTGTGTGAGCCAGACTCATCTCCAAAGGAAGAATGCGCAGGTGATTTTCAGGCAGGTGGTGTCATGTTCTATGGGGCCTTGGGAATTTGAGTTTCACCTTATACATGATGGTGCAATAACTGAAAATTAAACACATCTTTCATTGGTGTATTAGAAAAACTCCTGAGCTTTGGTCCTGGGAGACATTTGACCACTGTTCCCTCTGTGATCAAATGTCAACAATGATCAATGCAGTGGTCTTGAATAGAGGATTTGGTCAGGGGCCTCTCCTGCACTGGGCCAGATATGAAGTGGTAAGACCCGGATGGAGGAGCCCAACAGAGCAGTGTGAAGGAGAGATGCCAGTGTGGTAGGGCAAGGAAGGCTCAGCAATTCCAAGGGGAAAGAAAAAGTGGCAAGATGTGACACGTGGCTTGTGTGACTCCTGCAGCCTTGTAAGACTCAGAATACCAAGACTTCTGTGTCCTCCTTTGTCTCTAACTAAACTTATACCTGACTGCATACCTGCCAGTATAATTTGTACTTTACTTCTTCTGTACCGATACCTGACTGTCGAACTGTCAGTATACATATCATCCCACCTTGCTAATTTTGAGAAGGATATCTGGTAATGTAAGCATAAAACTCCACTGGATGATTAGCCTTGGATTGACGTGAAGGTCAGTTGAGGGATAACTATCAATCCCCCATCCTATCTGGCAGCAGGGTACCAGCCTGCTGATCAGGTGAACTGACAGCGGTTGCTAGAATTTCTCCTGTGTTCCAGACAGTTTGTGCTATCTGGTAGAAAATTCTTGTTTTACTTTAGGCATACAGAGTTGCTTAAAAGCAGTGGTGACTGGGTGACTTGAATTCCTTAATTCTTCTGATCTTTTGGGGTTGAAATGGAATGTTTTCTGGCTTTTGAATCCCTGTAAGTCCCAGGAGCCCTTAGATCACTGTGTTCTTTAGAATGCACTTTGTTTGGTTTGAAACATGCTTTCATATTGAGCCCTTTGATTTCAAGGTTACACTGTGTCAGCACACCATTTCAATTTCAATTTTAATTTTACTTATTGTCTACTCAAAGGTACTTTCTTCTCTGCTACCCTACCAAACCCTGGAAGGAGTCACCCAGACTCACCCTCTTTCATCATGTCCTGCTTTGTCCTATGATTTTCACTTAGTGCACCAAGCTGCATCCTTCTCCTCCATCCCCTGCACAATAGCCAGAGAGGTTTTAAGAACACCAATTAGACTACAGCCTTTGGTTACAACAGGCCTCTGCTATCTCCACATCTGCTCAGACCTTTGTGTCTCATCATTGTATGTGAGACAAAAATCCCACAGGAAGCTGTGCTCCCTGAGAACTACTCCAGCCTCACCGCACACCACAGCCCAGCTCTGTGTGCTCTCCTGTATCTGTCTGTTACTTCATCAAGTCTATTGCACTTGCTTCAGCCCCTGCACCCTGACAGTGCTATGCCTTCTGACCCCAGTACCTTTCCTGGTTAACTTATATTGATCTTCTGCTTCCACATCAGCCATCTCTTTTCAGAGAAGCTTCCCCTGAGTAACCTGATTAAGTCACAGCTGCTGAATTATCCTGAAATTTGCTTTTGTGACCACAGGTCATGAGTATACACTTTCATTCTGTGTATGTGATTACTTCATTTATACACTTTGTTGGCTTGTGATCCACATATTTTGTGGAGTAAAAAATAGTGATTGGAAAATATCTTCACCCAGAGAAACTGAACTGCTCTACATGATTCTGAAAAATATATCAATGTTCAGTATAGGAAATAGAGATTAGAGGATATATGTTGGTGTCTAGGATCAGGAGCTTAGCCTCAACTTTAAGTTTGCTCTGTGTCTTGCTATTTATTGAATTTTATAACATCCATAGTAGTTCCTCTTTATCTCTTTTCTATACATACATGCATACATACTCAAGGTAAAGTTCAATTTATGAATTAGGATCCATGAGAGATTAACAATAGTAATTAATAAACAACAGAATAATTGTAACAATATTCTGTAATAAAAATACTAAAACCACTACTCCTTAAATTGGGATTGTTGGTAAGTAAAGTAAGGGTTATTTGGTTACAAGCACTATAATATGATCACAGTTGCTCTGACAACACAGCTGGCTGCTAGGTAACTAGCAGGTGAGTAGTGTATGCTTCATGGATACCCTGGAAAAGGAAATGATTCACACCCCAGACCAGCCAGTGTGAGATTTCATCCTACTCCTAGGAAGTCATGCAATTCTAAATTTGTGAATTATTTATTTCAGGATTTTTTATTAAATATTTTCGGAGTATCATTGATTATAGGTAACTGAAGCCTCAGAAAGCAAAACCATGGGTTAAAGGAATGACTATGTATTAAATATAGACTCCTCTATGACTGAAATAAACTCCCACTAAAACATCTTCAGGGTACCATTTTGCTTTTGTTGGCTCTTGGTGGCATCATCACCATCATTATTGGGCTAGGCCACTTCTAGACAACCTCATTATTGGTAGAATGGAGATTATACTTGCCTCTAAATTTCATTCACCACATAAAATGCTTCATAATAATCTGTTATCTGTTAGAATATCACAACATAATAGTTACTATTTACAGGTTAATATAATTTTGCTAGCTTACAATTAATGTTTTCTAAAAGTAGTTTAAACTGTCAGTACTGATAATAAATTTAAAAAGTCTATAGTTCAGCAATAAAGCTGTAATGGTTTCAGTTCCAATCTCTGCCTAGAGAGAATTATAAGTACACATATAGCCCAGTTTTGCTTTTATGATCATTTCATGTGGATTATTCCGTGCAATTGGTAAGGACCAACACTTTCCATTGAATTTGTTCCATTTGAACTTTCTTTGATCTTTTCATGATAGAAAATAGGTCACACAGAGCAGTAAGCATTCAGCTTCAACTTACTCAGCTTCAATCCTTGGGTGCACCATTTTCAGTAGGAAAGGACTTACTATTGAGTGAACAGTCTGGCTTATCCCTCCCTTTCAAGACGGTAGGCCAAAGCCCATCCTCGGAGATCTCATCAGATACGATTGCACTGCTTGAAAATTAATCAGCTTGATTTCAAGTGGAGTCAACAATTAGGGGCATCCTGCCATTTCTCAGCTTATTTAGCCTATAATTGGTACTACAGCATAGCAGTCCAGGAAGGGAATGGATAATTTCTTTTTGAGATTCTGCTAAGGAGAAACCTGAGGGCAGAGATTGAAAATTTGGAAAGAAGGGTAGGCAAGATAGCTTAGCAGACTAAGCACCTGCTGAGGCAAGCACAGGGACCAGGGATCCCAGGCACCACATAAAATGCAGGCCGCACCACTGGGTGTTTTGAGCTGGCCACAGACTGGGCATGGTGTCACATGCCTATAATCTTAGTGCTGGGGAGTTTGAAAACAGGAGGATCAGTATGAGTCCGAGCTATGTAGTGACACCCTGTACCAAATACATTAAAATAAATAAATAAATAAAAATTTGAAAGAAGCTAGAGACTGGAAACAGGAAGGCAAATAATGAAGCTGAGTCAGGTCTGAAGCCCAAAATGAAGATGATGAATTCTGTGAGTGATGGGAGCTGAACTGGAAGAATGACAGATATGAGAGCTGGCTTTCTAGGAGCATGTAGGGCATGCTAACTTATGCGGACCAGGCTTACTAAATGACCATGAGCATAGTCTGCTTACCGGGTCCTTCATGGGGCAGATGCTGAGTCCCACATACAGTCCACAAAGCCCTGGGCACATTTCCTTTGGTTCACAGGGTAATATGTTGGTATAATTATACATAAGAATAGTCAGCATTAAAATTACAAAGCTCTTTCATGGGATTAGAGTGCTAATTCAGGAGCTCCACTATGTTGCCATCTAATGTCTGAAAAAAATCCCAAAGTTCAGTCTCCCCCACACACGCACACTAAACAATTCTAAATAGAAGTATAAACTCTGTCAAAGTTTGCTATAGTTTGATTTCTTTACTTTCTCTTCACATGTTAAACAATCATGGCAATGACCTGCATTGGTTTTTTTTCTCAGAAATCTTAACATTTAATCTTAGCAGTTGATTTTGTGTTTTTAGAACTTGCATTTTCACACTTATGTAATCCACAATTGAATTTGATCTAACAATTTTGAGAAAGCAGGGGACAGTCATGCACCTGGAGCTGTATGGATTCTGCAGAGGTCGGTGCCATGCCAGCTTTGTGTTTATTGCCAAAGCATCTGACGCTAGTCATATGACTGAATCTCTGTCCTGTGTTGTTTTCAAAGATTTCTCAACCTACTCTTACAACTTGACTTTGGATTCCACTGATGCAATGTGATCTCATTTTTCTTCTCCATTTCTTTTTTAATGTATTCAGTACAGGGTCTACACAGTCTCACTACACAGATCAGATGCATAATCACCCTCCTGTTTTCAGCCTCCCAAGGGCTGGGATTACAGGCACACACCACCACACCCAGTCTCAATTGCTGTCTCAGAGTGACCCGGGGGTGGGGCCAACACGGCACACTGGGGATCGAACCCTGGTCCCTGCATCTGCCTAAGCAGGGACTTTAATCCACTGAGCTATCTGGCTGGTCCTTCCTCTCCATGTTTTAAAGGGAATTAAAGCTTACCAGGTTACCACTTTCACTATCAACAGAACATTGCCCTGGCCCACTTCTGTCTGGGTCACTTTCTGGAGGCATCATGCCCTCTTAAGGGCCTCAGTCAGAACTTGAGGCTGACCTTTGGCACTCTCATCCTTCCCCTTAAAAATTTCCGGTCATCAAATATTAGCATTTCTGTAACCACCCAGTGGGAGTCATTGCCTCAGTGATAATTAAAATTTATAGGCAAAAGCTTTAGTTGGAGATTTAAAAAAAAAAAAATAACAATGGATTTTTTGCTTAAGGGGAGGAAAAGCTGAAGGAGACAGTGTTTATAAAGATCTGACTGACCCCTTAACAAAAGAAAGTAGGAGAAAATGTCACCTGCTAGTGTAGTTCATGGCACAGACTAGTTTTAAAGTGAGAATAAAATAATGGTTTGTTATGGGACAGAAACATAACTGGTTGCCCATGGTTAGCTTAAGAAAAAGACTTGTCTACTCCATAGACCAAGTACTGGCAACTCTACAGATGGAGCAATGCCTACCAATAAGTACTCTTCACTTTTATGAAGTCTCAGAGGGATGCCTTTAATTAGTCATGTGTTTCTTCCAAAAGAAAAAGTGGCCTCCGTATCGGGTGAAGTTTAGTACTATACAGATGTGAGTTTGCACACTACTCCCAATGTTCTTAGAAATGTGTCATGTTCTATAGACTGGGTAGAGATTTTAGTATGGAAATGAACCATAATGGGGGTATAATGAAGTTTAGGGTCGACTTTCTGTCAAATGTGTTTCCATCTTTGCTTGCACTAGTCTCATCCAGGCAGCCCACATGTCCCACCTTCCTGTCTCATGGACTATAGCAGCTGGCTTGTTTAATCGACAGCCTGACTTGCTTTCTTCCTCTTATAGCCCAAAGCTGCAGCTGTCTGCTCCCTTTCTCTTAGGCTGTCACTTCAAAATCTTTGCAATATCCCCCTCAAATATATTTCAAATGTGTTTACTTTTCTTCATCAGCTAACTGCTCCTCTGGTCTCTTCCTTGGCTTGATTCATCCCAGCCCCAGAAGTCCATTGTCCAGGGAGGAAGTTTAGGCTTTAGCTTTTGTTTCTAGAACCCCAGTTTCCAACTTTCAGCTCTTAAGTTGTATGTGGCTGGGTTTTCTCTGCCCCCGTATGGGAAAGATTATTAGGCTGTTTTCCTCTTTTGTTATTCATATAGATAAGAGAATTCAATATGGTTTAAAAATATTCAGCCACAAAGGGAGCTAAACACCTTTAATGGAAGAAATATAGACTCTTTAATAAATTGTGCTTGAAAAACTTGTTTTCCACATAATGAAGATTACAACTAGATCCTTTTCACCATGCACTAAACTACAATTGAAATGGATCAAAGATCTAAATACTAAAGCAGGGCCAGCCAGAACACTAAGTGAATTAAAGTGCCTGCTTAGGCAGTTGCAGGGGCTGGAGGTTCAATCTCTAGCCTGCTGTGCCTGCCCCACCCCTGGGGTACACTGAGACAGTGAATGAGATTGGGTGTTGTGGTGCACACCTGTAGTCCCAGTGCTTGAAAGGCTGAAAACCAGGAAGGGTCACTATGAGTCCGATCTGTGTAGTGAGACCCTGTAGACCCTGTACTAAATATATAAAATAAATAAATAAATATCAAAAAAGAAACACTAAATCTGATGTAAGAGAGAATAGATAGAACTCTTGCAGACATTGGTGTAAGCAGACTTTATGAACAAAACCCAGACTGCAAGGGCAATATTACAAAGAATCAACAACTAGATCTCATTATATTAAAATGATTTTGCACAGCAAAAGAAGCCACTGACGGAATGAAGAAATAACCCACAGAGTGGTGAAAAAAATGCTAGTTGTTCCTCAGGCAAAGGACTAGTATCTAGAATACATAAAGAACTCAAAAAAAACTTAGTCCCTGAAGTTTAAAGACCCAACCCAAATACTGGCATCTGAAATGAATTGACATTTCCCAGATGAAGAGGTAGAAATGACAAATAAATACATTTTTAAAATGTTCGACATTATTGGTAATTTGAGAGATGCAAATTAACAATGCTGAGGTTCCATCTCGTCTAGAAAAAATGGCTACCATTAAGAAATCAACCAATAACAAATGCTGGTGGTTTGTGGGGAAAAGGAAAACTTTTCACTCCTGGTAGGAGTGTAGGCTGGTACAGCCACTGTGGAAATCAGTGAGTAACTTCCCCAAACCACTAAAACTAGAGATTCCATTCCACCCAGTGATCCCTCTTCTTGATATCTTCCCAAAAGAATTAAAAGCCATAGCACTAAATGCGTGCCCATGTTTATAGCATCACAATTTGTAATACTAAACCTTAGAAACAACCCAAGTGCACATCAACTAATTGATGAATGGTTAAAGAAGATTATATATATATATATATATATATATATATATATATATATTACTCTTCCCTAAAAAGGGAAAAGCTGAAGGCATTTCTAGCTAGATGGATGGACCTTGAGACAACACTCTTAAGTGAAATGAATCAGACACACATGTGTGAATACTGCACTGTTCATTTGGTGTGAGAGGTTGAAAGTGTAAGTAAGGACTAAAATGTATAATGGATCTTGTGAAATAGAAATAAAATATTCAAATGGAAAGGAAAGCAAAGGAGGCTAGAGGGAAAAATGAAGGAAGAGACAAGGAAATAAAAAGAGGATAGAAAGAAAAAATGGAAATGAAGCCTTTGTAGACAAAGAGGGGAATAGAGATTGAAGGGAATAGGGAAAAAGGAAAGAGCAGGATATGTCATATACAGGTAAAAATTCCCTATGATGGATGTTATTATTAGGTATGTCTAACATGTACCAATATGTTTTTAAATCTAGGCTCAATTCCCAAAGTCTTTCACGCTGCAGATATATTTTCCCTTGATGGCGACCTTTATCCCACGTGTATCATGACAGTGACTGGATGGACTGTCTGTGGGCTTCTGCTCTTGGTCTCTGCGATGGCTTCTTTGTGCATACCTAAAGCAACATGTAGGTAGGGGCATTATGGACAGCATTAGGAGCACTGAGATGCTGGCTGAACTGCCGAGTCCAATCCCAGTCACAGCACTCAGGAGCTGTGTGGCCTCGTGCAAATCGCTTCATGTCTCTGACTGCATTTCTGCCTCTGTAAATGGCAAGAGCAATGGTGACCATAGTTTTTCCCTTACAGGGCTGTTAGGAGGATTACATAGTTTGTGGACACAATATTTCCTCTGACTCTCAGGGTAGGGGTGGCAAACTGTCCTTGCTTATACAAGCCTCTTCTCTTTGGCTTAGTGACCCTTGCAGGGAAAGATTCCCTTCTTTGGCTAACGTCTCATAGTTAATGAGAAGCTGGGTGTGGTGATGCACAATTCGAGGCCAGCCTGGGCCAGCCTGAACTGCAAGTGAGACCAAGTCTCAAAAACAAACAGAAACAGGGCTGGGGAGATGGCTCAGTGGAATAAGCGCTTCCCTGGCAAGCGCAAGGACTTGAGTTCAATCCCTGGTTCTGAAACAAAACAAAACAAAACAAAAAACAGAAAAACAGAAACAAACAAAAAAAACCCCAACTATTAATTACCTTCATTGCTTTGCTTCAAAGCTTCTCCTGTGTTCTACTTCTCTTCTAAATCATGCTGTCCCTGAAATGAGGAGGGAAAGCTCAAGACCTTTTTTATTTCTTGTTTGTTCCCTGAACCAAGCACCGTTCCTGTACATAAAATGCTCTTGGTGAGTATTTGGGAAATGAGCGACTTCTGCTGGAGGTGCTGAGCCTTGGAGGAATCCAAGAGCCGTTTTGGCTGCTGCAGCTTTTATTTGTCCTTTATCTTTGTCTTTTCCCCTATAACAGAGATTATAAAACTACCCTCTTCTCCTTTGTGACTTAAAATGACTTGCTTAGTGTCAGCTATTCTTTAATGAGATTCCCTCTTGTCATGCCTCACAATCACTTTCTAGCTAGCTTTCTTTTCTTTTCTTTTTAAATGTATTTGGCTCAGGGTCTCGCTATGCAGCTCAGACTTGTAGTGATCCTTCTGCTTTCAGCTTCCCCAATGCTGGGATTGCAGGCATGTGCCACCACGCCTGGGCTTGGTGACCAGGATCAGTGTGCTTAGTGGCAGGGCCAGTGCCGCATGTGGTGCTGCGGATGGAGCCAAGATCCCTGCACTTGCCTAAGCAGGTGCTTAGTCCACTGAGCTATCTTGCTGCCCTCCAGCGAGCTTCGTTCTCTGTGCTCTCTGGCTTTTCTGCATCCTCTGTTACCGAGGGAACAATTCCTGAACACAAGTTGACTCATTCAACAAGCCAATACTTATCAAAAGCCTCCAGTATGCTGCATATTCTGCTAGCACCACCTTTGGTAAGGTTTCCCCTGCTGCCACATGCTCCTATCATGATGTCTTCCTACCTCAGTCCATGCGCTATTGAAATGATAGCAAAAGACCACTTACGTGTTGTATCTTTTTCTTAGTATAAGTAAGTCACAGGCAAGAGGACCTATGCAAGTTGTATTCATATTTTTGTTTGTAGTTTATGAGTTATAATTCTTATGGCCTTGTGTCATGAACTTCACCTGCTGGCTACCTAATAAATGTAAGATGAGTTGCCCTAAGTATTGATCCTGGTCTTAGTCAGCTTGGGTTTCTATAGCACAATACCACAAAGCAGATGGCTTAGGCAACACTTCATTCTGACCGTTCTGAAGTCTGCAAGTCCAAGATCAGGGTGCCAGAGCTGTGCTCCTAAGTTTGGATCAGGTCATTGTTCTCAGTGGCAGCCAGCCAGCTGCTCACTGTCATCTCACATTCATCGGGACTCCACTTTCAGGACCTTATCTAGCCCTAACAACCTCCCAAACACCCTGTGTCGGTAATGCATCATATGGGGGGAGGTTTAGAATGTCCGCCTGTGAACTTTGGAGGGGCCTGAGTGTTCAGTCTTTCACAGTCCTATCTGTCTCATAGAGCTACACACGTTGACTTTAATTCTTCCTTCTCAGTATAGTCCTTAAGATTTTTATTTATTTATTTATTTTTGCATATTAGGGAAGGGTCTACTGGGTGTTCAGGGTCTCACTACTAAATCAGACTCATAGTGATCCGCCTGTTTACAGCCTTCCAAGAGCTGGGATTACAGGCGTGCGCCACCATGCCCAGTCTCAATAGCCTTCTCAGAGCACCCCGGGGGCGGGTCCAGCACAGCAGGTTTGTGGATAAAACCCCGGTCCCTGCTCCTGCTTGCAGGCACTTTAATCCACTGAGCTATTTGGCTGGCGCTAGTTCGTAAGATCTGAAGACAACTGTTGAGTCCCCTGAGCATGCCCTTCTACAGCCTGGACATTACTAGTTCTCCATCTACATGCATTTCAATCTGTTCCAAACAGATGAGCCCCAACTGTTTGTCAACATGCCTTTGAATACAAAGCCTCCACTACAGACCTGGGCACTAAGTGTTGTCTGAGAATTTCCCTCTTTCTCTCCTCCTTGCTATTATTCTTTAAATGATGTGACTCCAGATCACATTCTAGTTTTGGTAAGCCAGCACACACTGCTGAGTTTTAATGAGACAATTAAAAACCTGCAAACTTTCAGCATTCTTGAAATGCTTCTCAAAGAAATGACTTGGTCTCTACCTCCAGCACTGAATTATTGCTCTTCTCCAGTCTTCCTCATGCCTCAGCTCATGCAGCTAAATGCACCCTGCCTGTACGTACAGAGGCCGTACAGTCACTGGGGTATGGTGAGTTCATGCTGAGCAGGACCATTTCTGCACAATGTGTCATTAACTAGTAGTGCCAAGGCCCTTTGAGTGCATGTACTCTCTTATTGTATTTTTTAAAAGATGCTTTCAACTATGAACTTGAGAATAATATAAAAATGTATTTAAATTTAGTATGTGATAGTTCAAACTAAATATTTCACACATGTTCATTCTTCCCAAATCCTTTGTGGGGAGCACTGCACATCACGGTCCTATGCAAAGCCTGTACTAGAGTGAATTTTAGATGATTGTTTTTAACTTCAGGTTTTTGATCATGACTTTGCCACATAACTATCTTAAAATTTGTCCTTGCAATTTTTACTACTATATCATAAGCACTATAAAGGCAAAGGTAATGGCTATTTTATTCTCCAGTTTACACAGGATACCTTTCATGATACATAGTATTTAATTGGTGTAAATACATGAGCGAATGAATGAATGAATGAATATGTGATTTGTGATCTCCTCAACTTTGTAAGCCTGAGTTGTCCTAATCTGTAAAATGGTCCAGTGCTCCTGCATTTTAGAGTTATTGCAGAGCTCAAATGTGATGATGTGCAGGAACTACTTAGCACATCGTTAGGCTGCACTAGATGTTACATATGACTGATCGGTCAGTGAACTCTGTAGGGTGGGCTCAGAGGAAAGGCATGGAGAGAGAGGGGCACCAAATACATTTCTGTTCATTATGAGTTTAAATGAGAGGAGGAGGAGTCAGTGGCATCAACAGGGGAGAGGCAGTTGGTCTTCCCTGGCCTAGGCATGATGTGGTTCTGGTGAAGCTGAAGCACCTTGTATGGTTGTATGAGAAATGGTTAGAAACCCTCTGTCTTCCTGCAGGTGCTCACCTTTTCAAATTCCTTTTCCTGTGACCCTCATTAACACCAAGAGAATGAATGGAGCCTGGGATGCAGCTCATGGTTAATACATTGAAGACGAGTGCAGCCTTTCCCTAACCCCAAGTGGCACACATCGCACTAGGGAATCTCGGGGAGCTTAATAAATAGAAGGAATAGCTGGGAGCCACAGGCTCAGGCCTGTAGGTCGTTAGTATTCAGAGTGTCCTGTGTTGTTCTGTCCACTGAAGCCTTAAGGAGTCATTAACATTTCATGGAAATCCGGGAAGCATTCCATTTAGAATCAGAGAACAATTTTGACCTGGGAATCTAAGCCAGTAATAAAATAATAAAATAATGTACAGTAAAATTAAATTAAATGCATTTATGGTGAAAAAAAAAGAGAATTTCCATAATCTTAACAAATGCCCTCTTACCCTCTTCTGAAAAGTAAATTCATTAGGCCACCTGTGATCCAAGGATGGGGTTGCATGCATTCAGATTCCATTTTTATAGATCAAAGCTACATGTATTAAGCTGGATTCTTTTTTTTTCTATTTAGTACAGGGTCTACAGAGTCTATAGGGTCTCACTACATAGATCAGACTCGTAGTGACCCTCCTATTTAGAACCTCCCAAGCACAGGGCTTACAGGCGCAGGCCACCACCCCATCTCAATTGCTGTCTCAGTGTGCTCTGGGGGCAGGACTGGTACAGCAGGCTGGGGGATTGAACCTCTGGCCCCTGAGTCTGCCTAAGCAGGTGCTTTAATCTGCTGAACTATTTGGCTGGCCCTCAAAATTAAAATATTTCTGATCCTATGCTGTTTTGTTTTATTTTAATGGTACCAGGGATGTAATTCAGGACCTTGCACTTGCCAGGCAGCACTTATCCACTGAGCTATCTTCCCAGCCCTAAACTGGATTCTTCCGGGAGAAAACTACTCCTTAAAAGTTAAGCACTTTTGAAATGATGCAGATGCTTCTGAATTCTGGGGCTCTGTGCTGTGGGGAGAGAACATGTATTCCCTTTTAAAACTGGATTGTGTGGGGAAAGTGACTGTAGGTGGGCTCCAGAAAGACTTTGGGGGCTCATTGACCACATCACCTGAAAATTATGGTCCCACAGAGAAGCCTGTACATCCTCCAGATAAAACCAAGAACTCCAGTGTTTTAGCTGTATGTGGAGAGAGTGGGAAGTATTTAATGTACCTAAATTGTATAGTAGCCTTCAAGTTCCCTGGACTGGTATAGAGCAAGATTCCAATCCTTATGGTGTGACTCATGCCACCGTTTTGGAAAGCAAAGGTTAAGCCAAAGGAAATGGCTTGATGTGACCTTTCTTTCTTTTTTTCTTTTTTTCTTTCTTTCTTTCTTTCTTTCTTTCTTTCTTTCTTTCT
>NDGN011549203.1:1866-18033 GCA_002564285.1 Tympanoctomys barrerae | reverse complement strand
TTATACCATTTCTAGAACTATGTGGGCATTAGAACACCCACCAGATCACATTATTTCAAAAAAAAAAAAAGCTTGATTCTTACTGTCAACATAGGAAAAGAGAATTATGGAATTTCCCTAAGATAATTGACTTTATCACATCCAACTGGAGATGATCATGAATATGTTTTTTCAATGTTTAGGAAACAGTCATTTCAGAACTTCTGTTAGTACCCTAGATATCATACAAGTATTGGTTAGTATTAATTCACAATGTTAACTTCAAAGTAATCACTTTCCCAATTAGTAAAGTGACAGCTTGAGAGGGCAAATGTTTTAGCCAAGGTGACACAGACAGTTTGCAGCATCACGCAGGTCTTTTGACTTCACAGGCTCCCTGTGGCATCTCAGCTCCCCCTTTTCTACCTGGGCTTCCCACCAGTTGCCAATCTGCGTTAGAGGCAGAATTGATGGCGGTAGTGCCACCGTCGGAGAGCAGTTGCTGAGAACATCGGGAAGAAGAGCAGGGAATGATGCAACGTTCCACTGGCGAGTGATGTCATAGCATGATCGCCTAAGCCATTAACATAAATGCAATTTCTCAAGAATCCTTAATGAGCGCCAGTCCCTGCAAATGCAGGCGCTGAGAGCCAGTGGTAAGCAGGAGAGGGGCGCACACAGGAAGCCCATATTTTCTCGTCTATCACTGTAACCGGCTTCACAGATTGCTCAGAAGCCTGAGAAAACTCCCTACTGCTCCTCTGCTCCGGACTCCCCTCCAGCACATGGGCTCCACAGAGCTCTGATTTCCTTCTTTATCCTTCTGTTCAGTTGCTACGACACCCAAGCATTGCCCAGTGACTCGGAGAGTGACTCTCCGTGTGTTGAAAGCAAGTTTAGGGATGAGATGGGCTCCGCATGCCACAATTGGTCTGATTGTTTCATTACAATTTAGAACAAACCCCTTAAATTTTAGAATTAGAAGTGAGGAGGTGCAGTTCTGGGAGCACCTGTCTTTCATAAATGTACCGAAAATATATTTGTTGGGTTGGAGGGTGAGTTAGGAGTGAAGGCAGCCACATACCAAATACCAAGACCTCAGCTTTATTTTGATCTGAAATAATGAAACATGTATGAACAAGGAAGTTTCCTTTCAATGTGCTGTAGTGGGGGAGGGGTGTGGGAATTCACATATGTTACCCTGGCACTGGAGGAAGTTCATGACAATATCTAGTTAGAACAAACTCAGAAAAAACTGGTAGGACTGCGTGGAGAAATAAAGAAATAGCTCAGAATGTGACTGGTCAGATCAGGTCCTCTCTTCCTACACACACACACACACACACACACACACACACATGCGCACACACACACACTGAAAGACCACTGAAGCAAAGCTGAAGACCTCTTTTCTAGACAGAGACCCAGACAGTTCACACTATGCCAAAGGATCTGGCATTTGAAGATCTCCCAACAGCAGAAGCAGCTTTAGACTGTCACGAAACCTCATCGCATGAAGCCAAGACCGAAAAGCAAACAAAACCCAACCCTTCCGTGCTACACAGCTCTGGTCTTGGTAGGAGCAGAGTCTGGACACCTGCACATTCTCAGCAACAATTTGCACCGCTTCTCCTTCCCCAGCACTCCCTCCAGCTCCCGAACACCCACCCGCCAGCACACCAGAAGCCGGATTACTCAGAGCCAGTGACAGGGATCTGTAAATACCTTCCAGACAGCAGGTCCTCCACAGCCCCGAGTGGGTCATTACTTCTTCATTCTTCCTGCTGGTTTCATTGTCACTTGTGGACTTAGTCCTGCACACCCCTCTGGAATATAACCAGTAGTCCGTGCCCACTGCAATGGTCATTAGGCTAAAAGCTGCGAAGGCTCCCACGGTGGTGATCAGCATCTGGATACCTCTGTCACACATCCTCATTATTCTTCATGGTACTCTGGACGGCTGGGGATTAGAGGGGGAGACTCAGTGCCAGAGGGGAAAATCACACTGCAGCTGGGTGACCTAAGACAGGCTCTTCCCAAAATGTAGATCTCCTCTTTCCAGCATCCACAGGGACTTTGGGAAAGCTGGGATTTCCTGTCTTGAGCTCTTTCCAGTTCCTCGGGTTGTCTATGGCCCTCGGGAGGGTGCAGGCTCCAGGGGGTCGGTCCACATCACGGCTGCTTTCAGAGGCTCGCCGGGTTCCTTTCATTCCTCGGGAGCTTGGTAGAGAGGAGGGTTCGTGCAGGGCATGGCTTCGGAGCCTGGAGCGGCTGGCTCGTTTAGAGATGCGCCTGGCTCTTCGCAGCCCCAGGAGACTCAAGGCGAAGAAATCCAGAGAGGTCTGGTGTGCGTGTGCGTGTGCGTGCGTGTGTGTGTGTGTGCGCGCGCGAGCGCGTGTGCTGGGGGTGAGGGCGGATGGCAAAAAATAGCACTGCTGGGAGGCGAGTCTCTGAGAAGAGTGTTCACCGCTTCCCCAGCCTCCCAGGAAAGCTCTCCGCCTGCTCCCGACACCCCCGCTCAAACTGGAGAAAAGGCAGAGTACTGGGGCGGGGGCCGGGTGGTTTCATTGGAGGGCAGAGGTCTGGGGTGCTGAAAAGACAGCTCCTCTCCTGTTGCCCAGCCTCCGCCTTGTGGCGCGAGGGCTGTGGGTCCGTGGTGCTGAAGGGACAGCTCCCTCCCGCGGCCGCACCCCCTGCCTTTCCAGCTCTGGCCCGGGGGCCTGGGGTGCTGAAGGGACAGCTCCCCCTGCGCCCTTTCCCGTCTCTTTCAGGCCAGCAAGGCGGCTGGGCTCTGCAGAGGCAAGCCCAAGCTGGCGCAAAGTTTCAGGAGCCCAGATCCGCCAGCGCCGGCTTCTCCGTGCTGCAGAACGCTCCTTTTCCTCCGCTCCAGGAAGGGTTAAGGAAAGGGAAAAGGGAGAGAAGCCCGCATCGCACACTCGCGCTCTCTCAGCGCCCACCCAACGCAGCGTTCTCAATCAACCCCATCTCCCCCGGGCACCCCTGACACAGGCAAGTTTGCTGCTCAGCTGCAGCAGTCGCTGGAGCCCACTGAAGACAGAGAAGCCCCCCAAACCTAGTCTTCTTAAAGCGACCGGCGTCTCTTGGTGATAGTTTTATGGCTCTCTCGGGGTGGGCAAAACGTGCTGTTACAGCCACATCTGTGTAGAGTCTGTCTCAATTTGTTTTCCCAGAAAATAAGCCAATATGTCTACCCTCCTTTCTCCGGAGCTCTGGTTTACATGGGAGACAATGTGCTCAGATCAAACCCGGAACCGTTCACATACATATGAACACATATTCCTCAAAGACCAAAGAACCTAAATGTAAATAGACTCCGTTGTCCATATACCAGGACCCGTGGGTGACGAAAGGTGAAAATTTGGGGTCTGAAGACACCTCTTAAATATTTTAACACTTTTATATTGGGGGGGGTGATGGGTTCAACAAGGTTGGAAAGCCACTGGAAATGTCAGTTCTTTTCCCAAGGTTCCTGTACTGTTCATGCGTTAACACGCTTGTGTAAGTCGGACCATGGCCCAGGTGAAGCCAGGTCTCTGCGTACTTGTTAGCACAAGGTGCATATTCAATTGCACATCTAAAAGCTGTCCCCTCTGGACAGCCAGTGTTTCTAAAGGTTGCTGCTGAACTGGCTCTTCGTACTATATATTCCAGCATATGCAGGCACGCACCCTGAGGAGGCTAAAGACATTCCACAGAATTGCAGATTTTTTTTTCTCATGACCCAAAAGGATTAATATTCAGAGGTTGGTGTTCGGAATGGAGGCTGTATGTTCTGAGATGTGTCCACACCAGCTGTCATATTTGAGTGTTATTTAACAGGACAAAAAATATAGTGGGCGACTCCCAGAGGCACACATACTCTGGACGTGCTACCTCTAGGTGTCTGTCTGCCAGCATATATTCTGCTAGCTGGGGAGCAGCAACATATCACAGAGTCCCCAAATTGAACCCACAATTTCTCCATGACTTTGCTACTTTTAATCTGATGCTGAGGTCACTTGGAGACTTGGTCCTTCGGGTGGATACACATGCATATTCATGCACAGGTTTCAATAATTGTGTTTGAATGTTAACCTGCACTGTTTACCTTCATTATGTGTTTTGAATGCCTGTGAAGTTGTAGGAGAAACAACCAGGTATGTAAATATATGTATATACCTTTAAGCAGTGTTATGGGTCATATAAGCATGCTTGCTATACATACATGTTGCATGCATGTGTGGATACTCATCTTGTGTGGAGGCTTGAACACACACACTTGCACACTTTTATGCACTGAGATGCATTTATATGTGTCATAGTTTATACTGGGAATTTTCCAGATAAATGAAAGAGAGCACATACATTGCAAGCCAGGACCACAGCTGACCACACTGCAGAAGGACAGTGGATGATCAGGGAAGGCAGACAAGGCCCCCTACAACTCGGCTCATACTTTGTTTTTCTTATGAAGCAAATTCACATTTCAAAAATTCTACCTAGACTAGTCTTACTTTTTTAAAAATAGAAAACATCCATGCATTTGGAGGAAAAGGATGGACCTCGAGGCCATAATATGAAGTGAAAAGTATCAGATGCAGGTTAGATGTCACACGGTTTCTCTTATATAGAAACCCTGAAGCATAAATAATTTAAAGAACAATGTAAGAGACACATGACAGGAAAAGGGAAGGTGGACTTTGTGGAGATGGAAGGAGGATGTGGAGGCGATGGGAGGGTGGAAGAGAAAAGGATGTAAAAGATGATTGAGATGTAATATGTACATGTATCAGTTTCCCAAGATGAATGTAATTATTATGTATCACAAAAGTATGATAATAAAAACAACAACAAAGAAAATAGTCGTGTGTACATGGAGGTAAATTTGGTCTTTCTGGGGAAAGGTTATTAAATTGATAAAACAACACCCAATAATTAATAATTATCAAAACAGTTATTCTAAGATTTATTTTATTTTTCCTCTACTCTGGTAGGGCCAAAAGAGGTGTTCTCTCAAAGCAAGACAGTGCTGATGGTCAGTACAGGGACGTTGGCCTCAGAGAGAGTGTGCCCAGCCACATGTCACCAGAGCCCCAGAGAAACAATAGCAGTACCAACTCCACCGCGGCCCCAGCTCTGTAACAGAAGTGCACACACAAGATGAGGAGCCCAGAGGTCCAGCAGATGGAATCTGAGCGAGATGGAATCTTCCAGTGAGGAGAGTTCAGGAGCTCGAAGAGATGAAGTAACCACCAGAGTCGGGATCAGGCAGGCTTTCTGCAGAAGGGGAGGGAACACAGTCCACAAGAACAGAGTTTATACAGTTCCTTCGGCTTAGTGAGGCCACATCCTCATTTGTAACTCTTGCCCGGAGCCAAAGCCAATCATAGCCTGTAGGAGGTCTCGAGCCTGTACGTGCAGCACTTCAGAACGCCTGAGTGGAGCGGGCGTGGGGCGGCAGGGACGCCGTCCCTTGACTCCTGATAATGCCTCCCCAGTTACTAGGCGCTGACCTCATCCTTTCATTCAATAGAGCCTGTGGGTGCGTGCACACTTGCGACCAGCCTGCAATCTAAACCTGGCTATCGTTGCCCGTTTTCACCACTAGAGGGCTCTTTCGTCAGCCCAACCAGGGACCCAAGAGAGTCAAAGCTCTGTCGCTCATGAAAGTGATGGAGCTAGAGGTTTCCTCTGTTTGCCGATGATCCTTGCTGATTCCACTTATCTGGCAGGAGACGAGGAGGCATTCAGGCAGCTTGAGGCAGACGTTTCTCTTCTTAAGATCTTTTTCTTCCAGTGCGGCAGGACGACTCACATCTTTCCTGTTGGTTCTGCCACACGTCAGAGGCAGCCTCACCTCTGGAGAAGCCAGTGCCTCGCGAAGGCGGCTGCAGCATTTAGGAGGGACTCTGGGAGCCGATTCAGTTCGGTCCTTGCTTCCTGAGCGCCTGCTCTGTGCAAGGCAGTCTGCTCAGACAGAGACACCGCTCCTGTCCTCCAAGGAGTCGACTGCACTGTACGAGATACGCAGTAGTGAGTATCTTTCAGCTGTAACCTCCAAGTTGACCGGAGCTAATAGGAGATTTGGTTTTAAGGAACTGTAAGGCAGACCCAGTGAAGCTTCCGCAAGGAACTGGAATAGGCCATGAATGCCATCAGCGGCCTCGACAGTCACCCCAGCTTTCCTCTCTGCCTCTTTCCACATTTTCAGATAAAAAATTGTTTTGCCTTCTTTGCTCTTTGATCTCTAAGATGGGAGGCAGATTTGGAGCTTTTGTGTAATTTATCTTCATGAAGCCCACCCAGGCTAAAGTGAGACGTTTCAGTTTCATCTTTAAATCTCCAGAAAAAACAACCTGACTGTGTTGTGCGCCACTCCCAGCCAGCTGTGCCCAAGGGACAGGGTCACAGAGTACCAGCTTGGCCACGGGGACCAGCCCCAGGGAGTGGATGAAGGAAGGTAGGATGCACCGTCCTGAGGAGAAAAATCAGCTCCGTAACTGCGCAGGGGAAGCAGCTCCAGGGCTTGGGCATGCTGCTGACAAGTCAAAGATAACTAACAGAAGGACTCAAAATACTCCCCAGTCATATTTGGAGGAGAGAGGAGAAGGTCAGGTGAAGTAAGATAAACCAACACAAAAAGAGATGTCTGATTACTTCTAGGGAAAGGACCAGGTGGGACCAAGAAAGTGACCCCTTCATTTCAGCGCTCTATAGCCCATTTGGTTTTTAATCTTGGGCACGTGTACTTTGATAAATGTTCAGAGTTTATTAAAAAATACATGGAACTGATAAGCAGCCGCCAGCGGCCGGTCTCTTCCAGCTCCTGCCGCTTCGCCAGCATAGAGATGCCAGGTGTATCTCGTGCCTCGCTCACTCATTCTCTGTGTTTTGAACACCTGCCCCTGAGATATCTGTTATATGTATATATATTTAAATTTTTAAATAATTTTGAATTTACACAAAAATTGTGCTTTTTCTCCCTAAATCTTTTTTTAGTCCCTCATTTCAATCACGTTCTTGGTTCTCAGAGAAGCCTCTTTGAGCTGCACTGGCCCCCCACGCTTTTCTCTGTCCTCCCATGCAGCCTTCTTTACCTCATTAGGTTTATGAGTATGTGATATCACACTGTATGTGTGTGGACATTTATACAGATACATCCACAAGGGATGATCAAAACCTACGGAAAGTGTTTACGACTAAAGTATGTATTACAGGGCTGGTGAGGTAGCTCAGTGGACTAAAGTGCCTGCTTAGGTGGGCTGATTCCAGGCGCCACATGCCACGCCCCCAGGCGCGCTGAGCAGGCCACCGAGCCCGGGTGTGGTGGTTCTCGCCTGTAATCCCAGTGCCAGGGAGGCCGAAAGCAGGAGGATCACCACAAGTCTGAGCCGTGTAGTGAGACCCTGCAACAACCAAATACATTTTAAAAAATAAAAACAAAATACGTATTACTGTAAAAGACACAATGTCATTAACCCTCCGCAGAATACTCTCCCTTGCTTTCAGCACACTTGTCCCTTCTCTCTCGCCTCTTCTGAGGCAGTTCTAGAAACACTCTCTCATGGGAATCTTTACGAGGCATAAGGAAGCATGGAGAAAATGCTGCCGCCACGCAGCGGGCCGCAGAGGAGTGGGCTGTACACAATATGCACGTATATGGATGCTCTTTTCTGCTGGTCTATGAAAGGAACAGTTCATGTCTAAATTTTTTATCTTTTTGACCAATTTTGCCTGCTTATATCTGGTAACCAGAACAAATCATTGAAAGACAACAATAGGCAGTATAACAGCCATTGCTAAATGCCTACCATTTTCTTTGGTGAAACTCTGTGTTGTTTGTACTATTTTGTACTGGTTTGTATTCTTTTTAGAAGAAAGCCACGACATCACGATGTGTCCCCGTCCACCCGATTCCGCAGCTCTGGCTCCATGTGACCTCTCACTGTTACCCAAAGTCTAAGTGAAGAGAAAAGATAAATGTTTTGAATCAATTCAGGACTCTGAGGCATCGTAATCGGGCCACAAGAACAACAGGCAGCTTCTAGGGATGCTTCAGAGAGCGGTGAGAATGACCCCAGGAGTGTGTGACGTGAGGGGTGCGTTCAGGGGGACAAACAGCAGCCTGCCTTTCCCTACGACACATGTCCTCGGCACGTTCACTGTCTTCCAGTTAGGCCGCGATATATACATTTCTGTTTATCATCATCTCCGTGGTACGAACAGGCGCTTTTCCTTGTTCACATCTCAATGACCAGATCTTAGAACAGTGCCCAAGATTTAGCAGGCACTCAATTAGTGTTTGCTTAATCAATGAGTTGCAAAAATAATGATTAAGTTTACACCCGTGACAAGCACTGGAAAGTCAATAACAAGCAACGCAGGGCTCCTGGTCACATGGACTGCGCGGCCTCATGGAGAGGACAGAGGAAACTGGACGGATGAGCAGAGTTGTAGCAGGTGCTACAGGCGCCCCCTGCCCAGAGCCTTCCTCGGGCTGTGCGCTCACCGTCTCCTGGCCCAGATTGCCCCAGCCCACTGCCACCCCTGGCTGGGAGAATTATTATCAGGAACTGCTTCATCCGAGCAAAGAGCAGCCCGCGCCCCAAGGGCAGCCTGCACTCAGAGTGACAGACAGAGCGGTGCAACCCCCTCGGTGGAGCCCGAAGCCAGCAACAGCCCTGAGAAGGAGCTTATGCTCCGAAGCGCTCTGCCTCTGTTTAAGACCTTTTCCTCGTTCAATTTTTGTCCTTTTCCTCTGTAATTCTTAAAGCACAGTGAGCGTTACAGTCACCTAAAACGCTTAGCTGACATATCGCTGGCTTCTACATCTAGAGTTCTGAGATATGTAATGTTTAACAATGTTTGTTTCTAGCAATATGCTCATTTCTAGCAAGTTCTCAGGGGACACTAATGCTGCTCTCCAGGAAAAAACAATGATAGAACCATTTGTCCTCTTGGATCCTGTTCCCCACATTCCTCCGGAGTTTCTCCCCAGAGGCATCCCTCCAGCGAGTCAGGGTGCACCGTAATCTCTGCACTAGGCCCTGCTTCTCGGGCACTTGACCCCGGCAACGAGGAGGACCCGGTGAGTGCCGACAGGAAGGGCAAGTCAAAGCTGTGTCACAGGGCCTCGGCCTGGAAGGTTCCAACTCACGCCAACCCCTTAGGAATGAAAAGCTACGTGAGGAGCCGGGGCGACCAGGACGCAGGGCGTGGGACCCACACGTCTAAAGCCTGGTCATTGATGAGCATGAGGAAGAGATGGGAGCTTCAGGTGGCTGGAGTGTCACACGAGGCCAGCACGAGGTCTCTCCTTAATTGAATATTACGTCCCAATAAGATATTCTGCTACTGACATAAAATAGATGAGGCCTTTAGCTTTGGATGGTACTAATTGTCAAATGACATTCAATGTTTCTACCCCGGACTGCTGCGTGCCTAGCCACGCAACTCCTAAAAGACTTTTGAACTTGAAAGGATGCTTGTCCTCTTTAATGCCACCCAGATGGAGAGCGGAATCAAGAGCAACCTTTCAGATAAAAGCTTGATGGACAGTAATAGAAGAGTTTCTTTCTGAACAGAATGAGCTTGCTCACTAGGATGCTTCTTCCATTTTCAAGAGGAAAATTTTTTTTCTGCTCCGTTGATCATTACTATATATCCATGACTGCTGAATTTCATTCTCTGCCTTTTTCAAAATGTATTTTTAGTACAGGGTCTACAGGATCTACTGGGTCTCACTACATAGATTGGACTCATAGTGATCCTCCTGTTTCCAGCCTCCCAAGCACTGGGATTATAGGCACGTGCCACCACGCCAAGTCTCAATCGCTGTCTCAGCGTGCCCCGGGGGTGGGGCTGGCACGGCAGGCCAGGGATTGAATCTCAGTCACTGCACTCTGCCTAAGCAGGCACTTTAGTCCGCGGAGCTATCTGGCCGGCCCTTGGTCTCTCCCTTTTTTTTTTTTTTTAAATTGGCAGTACTTTTATTTTTTTTTATTTTGAGACAGGTTTGCACTCAGTGGCTGGGCATGAGTGAGTGATCCTTTTGCCTCAGCTTATGGCGTGCTGGGGGTTTGGTATACAGCTCAGCGCCTGGCTTGGTCTTGCTTTCAAAGAAGTCCTCACTGGTCATGAAAAGGCAAGGAGATCGGACACATGCCACAATATGAAAGAATCTTGGGACCGTTGTTGTGCTGAGGGAGACAAACCAGACAAAACAGTCTACTCCAGTGAGGTGTGCAGAAAAGGCCTGCAGGACAGACCGAGCAGCCTGAAGCTGTTAAGACAATGAGAAGCTGCTGCTTCGTGGCTACAGATTTTCCTTCAGGTGGGTGGGAAATTTCAGAGGAAGTTGGGAAGGTCCCACAGCACACAGGGTGGGGTTATGCCACTGAGTCGTACGCTTAAGTGGCAAATTTTGCTATATGTATTTTACCACAATAAAAAAGAAACTGGGGGAAAAGTTGTTTTGTGGATTCTCTGGAACATATCCTTCCAGGAGGTTGAGGCTGGGCTCTGCCAACACATGTGTGATGCCACTTGCCCTTCGCCTCCTTCCTGCGTGGGGCTAGGACTTAATCCTGGGCTTTGAGCAGCCACCCTGTCACTGTAAGGTGACAAGCACATGTTCAGGAAAGCTGAAAGTGCAACAGAAGTAGCTAGAGTCCCTAACAGCACTGGGGCCCTCATCTCAAGCCAAGACTATTTATTTTCAAAATTCTTATACATGACCACAAAAATAGATGCTTTAACTTATTTCATTTATTTTCAAGTTTAGCACATAAACACAGCCCTTAACTTATAAAAAATGGGAAGCGACACTAGAGCAGTAGTCTGCTGGTCATGAAGCTTCCAAGTACAGGCGACAGAAGCCCAAGTCTGAAAGCCATGGGTCCGTAGGTGTTGACCTAACAGTCCAAAGCTAGAGAGGCTCAGCTTGGCATGCAGGCCCCTAGGTGGGCCCCTAACCTCTGGAGTCTGCCCTTCTCACTCCCGCTTCCTCCTTCTGCAGGGCTCTGTGCCCAGCCATGCTCTGTTCTCAAGTACCCAGAATTCCTGGGCTATATCCCAGCAGGCGAGCAGCACCAGTGGAAAGAGGGCGCCTTTCCACTGACAGTTCCAGCAAGTATCTCTGGGCCGGCTTCTCACTGGTCCATCCGGGTCTCACCCACCTGAAAGCAATCATGGCCCACAGCAAACGGAAGGCTCCCACTCCTCGGCCAGGGCTGTCTCTCCAGCCCTGCACACGCAGAGGATCTCTTCAAGCCACGTGGGCTGAGCTGGGCCCAGGGTGGGTCTTTAGAGCAGGCTGAGGGTGCTGTCACCACGGGCAGAAAGCGAAACACAACCTGTCTTTTCGGTGTGTGCAGACATGTAGGTGTCCCTCTTGGGGGACGTTTCAGCTGCGTTAGATCACCAGGCAATTGGAACACCCACTTGCCAAGTACTTCTGCGGGGACTGAGGCCATGGATTCCCTGACTCTAAAAACATTTGTATGTTGGTGAGAGAGGTAGCCAATAAGGAGGTAAACAGCTGGACAGGAAAGTATTTTGTGAGTCAGCTTCCATTACTACAATGAAATACCTAACACAGAAATTTTATGAAAGTGAAAGGTTTATTTTGTTTCATAATTTTGGAGGCTCTATTCTAGTGTTATTGGTTAGCATCATTGCTTGGGGTCTATGGTGGGGGAATACAGCACAGCAGGGAGGAGCACTAGACAAAGCCATATGGCTTGCCTTGCGGCCAGGAAGCAAGAGGAGGTTATGGAGAGGGAGGGAGAAAAGGGGTGGGCGGGGGTTGGGAGAGAGACAGAGACAGACAGAGACAGACACAGACACAGAGACAGAGACAGACAGAGACAGACACAGACACAGAGACAGACAGAGACAGGGACAGACAGAGAGACAGAGACAGACAGACAGAGGCAGAGAAGCAGAGAGAGAAACAGAAAGAAAAAGAGACAGAGAAACAGAGAGAGAGACAGACAGACAGACAGACATGGAGCGAGACAGAGAGAGACACAGAAGATAGAAAGAGAGAGAGACAGATAGACAGACAGAGAAAGAGACAGAGATACACAGAGAGAGACAGACAGACAGAGAAAGAGAGACAGAGACAGACACTGGTTTTGAGGGCGTGTCTGCGGTGGCCTGAGGCTCTTCCACCTGCGCAGGTTCCACAGTCCTCCAGCGGAGCCACCCTGTGGAACAGGCAGGTGGCACCAGGCCTTTTGCAGGGCGGCATCCAAGACTCAGACTACAGAATGCTGCCGTGATAAGTACTTTGAAGAAAATGAAGTTAAGTGCCAGCGGGATAGCTCATTGGACTAAGCGCTTGCTTAGGTAAGCGCAGGGGCCAGGGTTCAGTCCCTGGCATGGCATGCCACGCTGGCCCCGTGCACGCTGAGCTGAAGATGGAGTCCGGGCGCGGTGGCACACGCCTGTAATCCCAGTACTAGGGAGGCTGAAAACAGGAGGATCACTATGAGTCTGAGCTGTGTAGTGAGACCCTGCAGTGAAAAGGAAAGAAAATGAAGTTAGCTGAGGTGCCCCCTTCGGGGCTGGGAGCAGAAAGACTGCTTAGGGAGCGCGGCGGCCTTCTATGGACTGACTGACGTGTGTGTTAAGGACAATCAGTGAGGAGGAGAGGCCCACCCTAGCAGGAGCTAAGGAAAGCAAAGGCTCTCAGAGGCAGCTTGCTGAAAAGATCGCGTGGTGGGAGTCTAGCGCACCAACAGGAAATGGCCAGGTGCAGCCAGATCGGGTAGCCCGACGACCAATCCGGCCGTGGTAAACCGGAGGTGGGCACTAGAGTCATGCGACCTGGTCCATCCTTTGGGATTTCACTCCAGCCACACAGCATGTAATGAATCCACAAAGGCAAGACTGAACATCAGAAGACAAGTTAGGATGCTCTGGCATTAACATCCGCTGACATACGGCCTTAAGGGGCTCGGCATTTTTCTGAAGGTCAGGGGAAGCGCTGAGAGGTCTTAAGCAGGACGGGATGCGGTCAGGTGGATGTCTTTTAAACAGTACATCAGCAATTCTGCCTGGATCCACGGGGTAGAAATTACAACAGAGACCCAGGAGAAGGCAAGGAAATAGCCAGTCCACAGGCTCTGGGTCCCCGGAAAAGGGTTTCTTTTCCTACCCTTCAGGCTGAGGGATGGTGGAATCGGGATGCATGGGATGGAAGCGACCATCCTCCTGGATCTGACTAAGGAAACTGAGCCAAGGCAGGGACCCCAAGTGGTTTCTGGACAAATTTCACCAGCAGAAAGATCTTCACCTCTAGTCCAGAGAGATTTTTGGAGGAAAATTTCTATCTATTGATTTATCGAACACTGTGCTTGGTGCATGGCAGACAGCGTGGATTTAGGGACAGAAAACCTGAAGTCCAATCTACCATACGTCAGGGCTATGTGACCTTGAGAAAGCTACTTGACCTTTGCATTGTATTCCTCAAGAACCAAGTGAGAGCGGTAATCGCGTCTGTTTGGTCCATGAGGCACCTCGTTGGATGAAGAGTGTTGCATATGACAATACGTGGAAGCGCTGGGCCTGCCTCGACAGCTCAACAAATGTGAGTCGCAGCTATAAATAAAGCTGCGGTGCCAAGCAAGCCGGCTTCCTTAGCGAGATTTGTTTTCCTCTGCCAACTTCAGAGTAACAAATGGAGGGTTAATCAGTTTCCTTGAAAATTATGCACCAGGAAAACAAAATGACCCAAGTGGTATCAAAGGTGTCTTTCACTGAGAGATAGATAAATGCCTCAATAGACGCCTAAGAGGCTTAGCTCCAGTGTGGAAGCCTCCCTAAAACCAGTAAAAAAGGATGGAGGCTGGGGCTTTCACTGCTGGCTGAAACTTACACCTGAAAACGCTGAGAATGAAATATTCTAACATCCCGAGCCAAAAGCTGCCAAATGACTCCTCGGGGCTTCCAGTCTCAACTCGGATGACCTACGTCTATATGTGGACTGACATGGAGAATTTCTGGGGAGGTGGGGGGAGGGCAGAGTGTGTCGGAGATCCGAGGCAGCGGTGGGCACCTGGGCCTTTCTTATCCCGTCCTATGACGGGCCAGGTGAGAAGAGACCCCCCTGGCCCATCAGAAGGTGTAGGGACCCACAAGAAGGGAAACTAACCTCAGGCCCTGGCCACTGCCCGCGAGCTGTGGAGACTCAAGGCTGAGCTGGGAGCTGGAGCCACTTGCTGACAGAAGGAGCTCCGCTGCCCGGGTGAGTGTCCTCTGGCCTTGTGGGCACAGGGGAGCACTTGACCACAGACAGGGACCCGGATCTGCCTGGATAACCTGATGGCCAGAGGCTGCCTGGAGCTGCTCCCGTTACAGGGAGAGGAGGTCCGCTTCCCCTGTGGTCGCTGGGCCTCCATGGATCCTGGGCATAGGAATGAGCTGGAGGTCTTTCGGGTAGCTCTGTCCACACAGTGATTGAATGATTGTCACGTGATGTCAGCCATAGCCGAAGCAGAGCCGCCGAAATCCATCAGTGTCAGAAGACGTCATCCTGTACCAGACCACTTCCTCCAATCCTGGCCCAGGAGGGTCCAGTAACAGGAGAGGGGGATGGGGGAGGACATCCCAGCTCGCTCTTTGGACCACAGTGTGGTCAGACTGGGACTGGGTGGAGGGGAAGGCTCTGAAGTGAGCGGCTGCAGCTTGGATTCTGGCTGAATACTTGGTCTCTATGCAAAGCTTTCAAACACGTATGAAGTGGGGAGGAGAAGGAGGAGGACCGTAAGTGCCGTGACAGCCCTCCCCAGCCACAACGGCTGACCGATACCCAGTCGTGTTCCATTCCTCTGTCCCAAGACCAGGCCTTCCTGCTGGCTTACTCTGAAACCAGTCCCAGTCCTCACGTTCTTCTGGATTAGGCTTCTGAACCCATATACAAGTCCTAGTTACAAAGGTCTCCTGTCTTGGGTACGTCTCATTGCTGGGATATGGCATTCTGGGAGGACAGATACTGTTTCTATCTTAGTCACTACGCTAGACCCATAATTATACTAGCACACGACAGACCCAGATCACTCGATGAGTGTTCGTTGAATAAGTGAATCCATGGATAATGTGTTCAGAATAGTCCAGATTTCCTTCGCCATAACTCAGAGGAGCTCAGAGTGAGGCAAAATACAATATTTTAATTTTGTTACTTTGTTGTAGAACCTCAGCATAGACCCAAAGTTTGAGTGAAATGTTCCGCCAGGGAAGATTGGTGAGGGGGATTACCTCTTCTAAGAAGGATTCCTGAGAGCGATCCAGGATTCTGGTAGGAAGCGAAGCCCTCCCTAAGCCCTCCTACATCTTTAGCATCTTCAGGAGAACTTGCAGACTGAGATCTGTCTAGTAGCGAGTGTGTCTTTGCCTGCCTGGTTTTAAACTCTGCTCGGAATTGAATTCACATCCGGCTCACACTCTTGCTAGCAAGTGCTTGGAGGACAGGAGCATCTGCCCCTCTGTGAGTCGGATCTGTGGCACTTTACTGCAGCCCCCAAGCCGCCCTCTGACCTGCCGCCTAACACTGCCTCATCATCCGCCAGCGCTGGTGGGCCCTGGACGCGTGGCAGGTGAGGCGTGGGCTTACGCTCCTGCCAACCTCCGTGGACTCATTCATCCACGCCACAGCCACTGTTTGAGTTTTCACTTTTGAGGGGAAATGGCTTTGTGCTTTAAAGTTTTAAGATTCTTCTTGCTGAATCAATATTTCGGTGACATGTGCTTTCTTAGAATCTAGTCGAACATTTTCTAGTTCTTAACATGAAGTCATGCATTATATTGCTTTGTACAGCACTTTTAGTTTCATCTCTTTACCTGTAATTCTGATTTGTGTTTTTCTTTTTCTTTTTTTTAATGTGTTTAGTACAGGGTCTACAGGGTCTCATTACACAGGTCAGACTCGTAGTGATCTTCCTGCTTTCAGCCTCCCATATGCTGGGATTATAGGCGTGCACCAGCACATCTAGTCTCAGTTGCGGTCTCAGCATACCCCAGGGGTGGGGCTGGCAGGGCAGGGATTGAACCCTGGTCCCTGCTCCTGCCTAAGCAGGCACGTTAGTCCGCTGAGCTATCTGTCCAGTCCCTTGATTTGTGGTTTTTTCTTCTCTCTCTCTCTCTCTCTCTCTCTCTCTCTCTCTCTCTCTCTCTCTCTGTCTCTCT
>NDGN011549202.1:0-16713 GCA_002564285.1 Tympanoctomys barrerae | reverse complement strand
TGGAACTGGCCACGGTGGCACACTCCTATACTCCCAGCTCTGGGCAGGCTGAGAAAGAAGGATCACTATGAGTCTGAACTGCATAGTGAGACCCTGTACCAAATAAATAAATACAGAAATAAAAAAGTTTAAAGATCTAATTTAGTCCCTGGGTTACTTTGATCTTAAATTTCTCCACACCCAAATGAAAAATTGTGAAACACTTATGCTTATTGTTTTTTTTTTTTTTCCTGAGATAGATTGTGTTCTCACACTTAATTGGGCTAGAAATATGATGTTATGTCAATCAGTAGAACTCACAAGCCGTGTAAAAGTTTGACTGCACAGACTAACCAAAAGAATTTTAATATGTCCATTATTATACAGGCATGAAGAAAAACAACTCATGTACAGTAGAAAAAGAAAGTACTTAAAATGATCAAAATATAAAGCCAATCACTAAAGTAAATAATTTTAAATGCATCAATTTTAACAATAGAACATAATTAAAACTTGAAGACTTTGACCACTTGTCAAATACGTTTCTAATCAAAACTCATATGTACATAATACAAAATTGAAATTTAAGGCCAAAAATGTCACCTGCTAGAAAGAACGTGGAAATATCCATGTCCTTATAATGATAACATTAACACTGTCATAAATAACTAGCACTACACATTAGAATGTTATCCTGTTAAGCGCTGCATGCTGAGCACATTCTCCTAGCACATCTGACTGTAGAACTCGATTAAAACTGACCAGAGGCCCACATTTTCCCCTTGAATACTATATCTTAGCTATGGTTACACGTACTTGCCAGCCACTCATAAGTGAATATCATGAGGGGCCAGGCACTTGATTCCCAAGCCTGCCATGGTGGCTCCGCCCCCGGGGCATAGAGACTTCAAATGAGACTGGGCGTGGTGGTGCGTGCCTGCAATCCCAGCTCTTGGGGGGCTGTAAACATTCGGATCACTAGAAGTCTGATCTAGTAGTGAGACCCTGAACACCCTGTAGACCATTCCCTAAAATACAAAAGTAAATAAATAAGTATTATGTACTGCTTCTTGCAAATAAATTTGGCCTGCATTGCATTTTCTCTGGTAAGGAAAGTGGTACGTGCCTGATAGTGGCATCCGGGTTTCTGCAATGGCCAGGCCACCCCTAAGTGCACCTGGACTTATACGGTCAATTCCATCACTTATTTCCATTATTTCTTCTGTTCCCTTTCTATACTGATTAGCCATTTTTCAGGACTTGCGTTGAAAATGTTCAAGGTCGCATATCTTTCATCATAGGAATGCCTTATGAAAACAGTAAAATGCAAATTAAAATAACCAGAGTATTCAATTATATTAAAAGCTATTTCCAAATTCATAGAAGTATTTCCTTTCTTGGAAAAAATATATGTAAGCAGCTATTCAGTGCACTCAGACAGTTTCATCCTGTGGGATTCTGCCACTTTGGCTGAGAGCTGGAGTGCATAGACTGTTGTTTTCCTACTGCAGAATGCATTTCAGCTATGTCTGCATTTCATAGATGAAAGAAACAAGCAAACTTTGGTGTTTTAGTTGTCGGTCCTCATAATTTCAGCCTTGCAGGTGAGCACGCGCCTTTGCTTTGTAATAGAGATGTCACACACAGAACCGTGGCTAAGAGCCCAGGCTTTTGAAAGCTAGAGCACCTCCCAGCACTCTCCAGCACTTACTGACTTTGCTCTCAGCCAAGTGACTCGATCCACTTAATCCCCAATTTCTTCAGTTATAAACTGGGCATAATAGAAAAAGAAAAAAATTCTTTGTGCAATTTTATGAGACCTAAAAGAGCTATTGTATGTGTGATAGGCCTAGAGCAGGAAAAATAAAATATATGGACAAAGAAATTTTCATCTGAAGATTTGTGGAAAAAAAAATTGGACTATAACACCAAAGTAAAGAGCCTGGGAACACATAAATAAAGAGTAGCTTCAAGATGATTCAGGCTTTCTTTCCTATGCAGGAGGACAACTCCTTGTCAAGTATCCAACTCTATTGCCAAGCTTGAGGAAGGAGGTAATTGAACATGGGTTCTTTGTGTCTAAGGATACAGTGACGTAGGTTGCTTTCTGTCCTGATGCATTTGGAAAGAAAAGGGGATGGCCTGCGCCTTAGTTACTTGCTTGTCGCTGAGATACAATACCTAACACAAGTTACAGGAAGAGTGGTTTATTTTGGCACAAAGTCTATGTTAGATTCATTCCATTGTTAACTGGCCTCAAATCAGGGCAACATGGAAAAAGGGCACAGGAGAGGCAAAAGGGTTCATACCATGGTGGCTGTCAGAAGGGAGAGAGAGACAGAGAGACAGAGACAGAGACGCTGAGAGACACAGAGATAGAGAGGGACTGAGACAGCAAGAGAAAGACAGAGAGGGACTGAGACAGTGAAAGAGATAAAGAAAGACACAGAGAGAGATAGGGAGAGGGACACAGACAGAGAGAGACAGACAGAGAGGAAGAGTGAGACTGAGATAGTGAGAGAGACAGAGAGACAGACTGAGACAGCGAAAGAGACACAGAGAGAGAGAGAGGAGAGAGACAGAGACAGAGGCAGAGACAGAGACTGAGACAGAAGAAAGAGAGATACAGAGAGAGATAAAGATATTAAAGAGAAAGTTCAAGGGAAGGAGAGAGACCCTTCCAGCCCAGGCACTCCAATGATCCAACCTTCTCATCAGGCTTCACCTCCCACATCACCTTAGCTGAGAATGCACCAGGGGGCTCATACACTGGCGAATATCACACTCCCATGGAGTGCCACTCAAAAGCCTCCAAAATCCCCACAGGAGAGCACATGGTGCCTGCAATAGGAACTTACTGGAAGAGGTGTTGAGGGAAAGCAGAAGTACACAATGACAGCACAACCTCATAAACAAGCAAAATGTCCCAGCTTGAGGCAGAAATCGTACCAAAGGATGGCAAGAAGTTTTGGCACTGTAGGTTTAGTGTGTAATGTTTTAGTTGAAGATACAATTGTGAAATTGAGATAGTACTTCTGCCTAGGATTCTCAGTGTCACCTGAGAACAGTGAGGGCTTATTTTTACATTTTCATCCAGGTAAAGTCTTTCTGGTATTGCGTGCATTTCAGCACAGAAGAGGGCAATAAAAATGAAGTTGTATTCTGATTCATAATCTCTGTTGTATTTGTTCAAAGTAATAAGTATTTGGCTCGGAGAGCTATTGCTTTGTTAATATGTTTCCTCTGAATGCAAATTATATATTTGAAAATTCAGATTCAGGGTGATATCTAAAATCTTTATTGAGGTTCATAGAAAAGGAAAATAAATAAAATCTCATATACTTTGTTTCAAAATATCAGACACAATTTCACTTAATAGTACATTGTAAAATTAGATAAAACTAGTTATGCATTCTGTGGTCATATGAATACTGTTGGTATATGACTTACTTCTCTTGTAAAGCTATAATATTTTTATATATTTGAAGATATTGTACGAATACTAACCTTAGGGATTCTTAGGCCCCATGGCATATCAAGATCTGTTTTGTCACATCAGGAAAGCTCAGATCTGAGCTTCAGTAATTACTTTAACTCAACTTGTGGACATAACAGAATTCAAACTGTGCATTTTTCAAAATATATTTTTAGTAGCTAAGCTTTTGGTGTTCCTACTAATTACATTTATCTATATTGGAGAGTAATGGGCACTACCTGGGTGTAGTGATGTACACTGGTAATCCCATTAGGAAGATGGGGCAGACTAATCATGAATTTGAGGCCAAATTGACAATACAGCAGATATATTTATTTTTCAAAAACTGTAGCAGTTTCTTTATCATATTAGTGACAGACAATATTAGAATGAATATGAAAATTCATTTTCCAAATAAATATATGGAATATGAAAAATGTATTTTCATCTATCTATATCTATATCTATATCTATATATACATATATACTTATACATGTACCTATTATCCCACATGATTCATAGTTATCTCAACTCATACAATTATTTTATTTCTTCCATTTAGGAACTGCCTTACTCTTGTAGCAGTTGGAGATATTGGTATGAATGGCGTATGTTCTCAGACAAAACGCCATAGTTTTTCTGTTCTTTTCCTCTACTTGTTAATGATATTTTCCATCCCTTTATTTTCTTTTAAATAATAGACCATTAAAAGATTTGGTTTGGGTTTACAGAAAAACTGATTGGAAGGAACACAAAATTCCATGCCCCATCCTGCTTTTCATGATGTCCCCTATGATTAACAACTTGCTTTTGTGTAATATATTCCTTTTTGATAATTTATGAGCTTCTGTTGGTATATTTTATTAAAAGAAGTTTATAGTTTATATTAGATTTTTTGCTTTCTATGATATATGCCATGGATTTTGACAAATTAGTAGTGACAAAATCCAGTGCTGCACCCAAAATGGAAACCTTCCTTGCCCTAACAAACACCCATGAGTCTGCCTTGGCTCCTCTTCCTTCAGCAGAAGCAGTAGCGACCACTATCGTCTCAGGGTTTTCATGATTTGGCTCCTCCAGAAATTCCCAAAATTGGGTTCATAAATTAAATAGCTTTCCCATTTCAGCTTCTCTTACATAGAAACAGCCAGATAAGTTGACATTACTTCATGGCTTAAGAGCTCATTTGTTCTGTCGCTATATGATACTCAACTGCATGGTTGTACTACAGCTTGTACGTGCTTTCACCTGTGCTTAAAGTAGTTTCCACTCACTAGATTCCTCCAATGAAAGGATTTATTATTGATGCTACATCTTCCTCCTTCCCTCACGTGTATTTACAGTTACAAAGCTCTCTCCAAACTCTGTTATCATCACATTCCACAAATATTGCTAATATTTTCATTTTCATTTGCTTCAGAATACTTTTAAAATTTACCTTTGAAGTTATTTTTCTTACCCCTGTATTACTGAATAAAGTGTTGTTTAATCTCCAAATATTTGGGGGATCATTCTATCTTTCTGTTATTTTTATTGTGATTGTATCTTGACAGTATATTATTCTTTTAATTTATTGTTATTTAGTCACAATTTGTATGCTGTAAACTTTTCATGTGAACTTAAAGACAAGTGAATTTTGTTGACTTTTCTGGTTAAATATGCTAAAAATTAAGACAATCATATTTGTTGATGTTCTTCAGGTGAACTTTATCTCTGGAGTTTCTTCCTTAAAGTCAGTCAATTACTAAAGAATAAAGCTCGCATAATAGTAAAATAATCACCATAGTTCTTAAAGCTTAGTGAAGAATTGATCTCTTTGTCATTGTCATACTAATCTGTATTCTTCAGTGTACAGTGCACTTTGAGTGAATTTCATGTAGCTACTCTAGGCAGTTGTTCTGGCTATTGTCTCTATGGCGTATCTTTGGCTGCCACATGATTCTTATACATAAATTTTACTCAAATATAACTTAGCATCCCTCAATCTACATAGGCAGAGTAGACTTCTTTTGGATGACATAAAGTTGGGTCTTTCCACAAAGCAAATCTGAACGTCTTTCTCAGCTGCTACAGTGCGTGCATCATCATCCTATTCACATTTAGGGTGATGATTGACCTACTTAGTTGCTATCTGAAAGGTTTATGTGGGTTCCCAGTTCGTTGCCCTTAGTATTTGTTTTGCCCTTTTTGATAAATTTGTGTTTTAGCTGAGCAGTTAGTGAGGCCATTCTAAACCCAATCATCGTGTAAAGTAAACCTCTGTTTTAGTAGTTTGCTTTTGATAGCATTGAAACATGAACTCTTACTGAGTTGATGTGCTCCAAATAAAATCACACAGCTTCCTTTGTATAATGGATTTCTAACAGGTGATCAACTTATTACAGCTAGATGAATTAAATTAGCATGGTGCTGGGTTTGGGAGGCCCACCTGAGGGCTGTGGCCAGCAGCATAAAGGCAGAACAGAAGTTGTTAAAAACACTATTAGGGATGCTGCTTGGAGAAGCTATTGGAAGCTTTTAATTCTCTTGGGCTGTTCTGCTGGAGGACCTTGTCATGCTGGCTTTCCTGATGAACTTTGAAGAAGCTCTTGTCCTAATCTTCACCAGTGCTTCTTGGATCTGGAGGGGAAGATGGGGCACTGCTCTGCGTCATGAAGCTTGTCACATTGCCTTTCCTGATGGGAACCAGGGTTTCCTCTTTGCTGAAGAAGCTCAGGACCTCACCATTGCTGAGGACAGCTGGGGTACTTTTGGAGATGCCCTTATGGACATTTTGGTTGTTTCCGAGATTTGGCTATAATAAATTGTGCTGCCATAAACATGGGTGCACATATATCACTATGGTGTGATGTTTCCAATTCTTTTGGGAAAATTCCCAGAATGGGAATAGCTGGATTGAATGGGATTTCCAGTCCTAAATTTTGAGGAATCTCCACACTGATTTGCATGATGGTTGTACCAGTCTACACTCCCACCAGCAATGGAAAGTATTCCATTTTCCCTGTCGCCCCTCTAACATTTGTTATTAGTTGACTTCATTATGATAGCCATTCTTGCTAGAGTGAGATGGTACTTCAATGTTGTTTTAATTTGCATTTTCCAAATAGCCAGTGATGTGGAACATTTTTTCAGGTATTTACTTGTCTCTTATTTCTTTCTCTGAGAAGTGGGTATTCATCTTAGATGCCCAATTTTTGATTGGGTATTTAAATTTTGGGGCCCTATTTTCATTTTAGTTCTTTATGTGTTTTATTCTTTTTAATGAAAAAAATATAAAATAGCAATGAAAGAGTTTCAAAACAAGTTAGTAGGACAGTTACAATAATTAATACATTGCAAATTGTTGTCTTCGTAGTAGTTACTCTTCATAGTAGTAGAGCACAAGATGTGGACATGATATCTTGTCTAAACAATATTAGTACAAACCTTTCTTCTCATTGCACTAAAAGTAGCTGTATATCTATCCTAACTATCTTACATATACACATATATATTTTTCACTTCAAATGGTCCTTTATTTATATCCCCCTTTCTTCTTTTGTTTAATTTATATATTCTAGATAGAAGACCTTTGTCTGAGTCATTATTGGTTAAGATTTTTTCCAAATTTGTGGGTTGTCTTTTTACTCTGTTGGTAATTTCTTTTGATGTGCAAAAACTTCTCAATAAGAGGAGTTCCCTGTTATTGATTTTTTTGAAGTATTTCCCATGCAGTTTGATTTATTTTTCATGAACTCTTTGCCTATGCCTATGTCTTCAAGATTTTCACCTAATTTCTCTTCCAGTAGATTTAGTGTTTCTGTCTTAATGTTTAGATCTTTAATCCATTTTGAATTTAGTTTAGTGCATGGTAATTGACCTGGGTCTATTTTAGTTTTCAGCATGTAAAGATCCAGTTTTTCCAGCACCATTTGCTGTAGAGGCTATCTTTCCTCTAGTGAACATGTTTGGCCCCTTTGTCAAAGATAAGGTGGCCAAGTGTGTTTGTGGTTATATTTACATGTTCTAATCTGTTCCATTGATCCTCAAGTCTATATTTTTTTTTTGCCAGTACCATGTTGATTTTATTATAGTATCATTATAGTATAATTTCAAGTCAGGGATTGTATTGCCTTGGAGGAAAGTATTTGTGATTTCTTCCTCCCATTGCTATTGCCACAGCACCCATTCATCTACATCTATTTTAAACATCTAATACACTTTTAAATATTTAGATACATTTTTTTTTCTTGAGAACATTAGCAGCATACCTTTTTCTTTAGGGAATTTGATAAATTAATTCTTAACAACAAGTTATCCTGAACAGAGGTTCATAAAACATCTTCTGGAAGTGACACATTTTCTCCTTACTGTGCTTCATATGATGCACTTCCATTTTTAATTTTTTTCTTTGTCAGTCTTCTTGAAAGCACTTAATATTTTCATATCACTTTTATGATCTATATCTACAGTATTAGTTTTCCTTCTCTCTCTTCTTTTATAAAAAAAAATCTAACTGTCTTTGCACCTGCAGCCCTGCTGAGAAAATAAAGGGATCTTCAGGCAATATGTTCTTAGTGTAAAGTTTAAAGAAAAAAATTCAGTGGCTTCAATTTTTCTTCATTGTCAATTTTCAGGAAATTGCAGCAAAGAGAGAAACTAGAAGCATATCTACTTTAAACAAGGGATGCACAGGTCTTGAAGCCCTGTTAAATATGAAATCTTTATGATTTGTTAAAGTCAATGTGCTTTTCTTCCTGTGGGAATGCCTCTGACCTCTGTGCTCATGTAATGAAATTCAGCATGAAAATATATTAGATGTAGACATTCTCGTGGGTTTGGCTTTTATACAAAGTATGGTAAATCCAAATGAAGTCAAAAGATGCTATATACCACTGCCTTTGTGCTCTGAACATTTTGCATGAGCATATTATTTATTCTACAGTGAAGTCTCATAACATAGTAAATAAAATGAATCTATATGTTCCTCCCAGATTGTTCAGCTCTCTTAGTGATTGCATTTACTTTTCAATCTTCTGATTTAACTTATCTGATTATTACATTCATATATAACTTTTAAGTGATTTTATAATATACTGTATGCATCACATAAATATAGTATAGTATAATATATACTGATAATGTATACTGTAAAACAACTACACTAAAATAATAACAATGGAACTTAAAATGCACTCATTTCTGGAAGTTTTGTTTAAGCTTCTCCTCAGCCCTCACAAATATTTTATCTAACCTTTTTCACAGCTCTGCATCCTGGGCATCACTATTTGCTCTTATTGTGGAGGAATCTGGGGCTCTCCCAGGCTTGATTAACCTCCTCCCACAAGTTACTAGAACTTGTTAAAGGATCAAGCTTTAACCAGGCAGCACTTTAAATGCAGACCTGTGCTTCTAATAGTGAAATATTTTACAGTGTCATTTTCAAGGTTTGAGGTTTTGCAAGGGGAACAATGCAATGCAAGTCATATTTTATAAGATTGTTTTATGGCTGGGGAGATAGCTCAGTGGCATAAGTGCTTGCCTGGCAAGCTCAAGGTCCTGAGTTCGATCCCTGGTGCTGCAAAAAAAAAAATTATAATGAATCAACCAAATAATCTTTTATAACTAGTGTAGGAAATCTGCCCAGAAACTGAAGAGTAAAGAATCTAGAAGAGGACCAGGATCCTAATATCCTGTATGAGTCCAGCTGAAGACCTAGCACTCATAACAGTGCCCCAGGAGTCCAACTGGAGGTCTAGAACCCATGGCAATATCTCATGGAGACCCACTTCATGAGTATATGCTGGGAAGGCCCAAAGGTCAATGGAGGAAATCAGAGCTCTCCTGAAAAGTACCACAGCCACCCTCAGTGACAATGAGCTCCTGAGCACCTCCTATGAGGAGAACAGAGAAGTGCACCAGGAAAGCCAGCATGACAAGGTCCACCAGCAGAATAGCCTCAAACAACCCAAAACTTCCAATAGCTCCAACAGTTTCTCCAAACAGCCTCCCAACAGCTTCTCTAGTTCTTCTTCCTAAAGCTCTGGAAACAATTCTCTCATGGGCCTAGCACACTCAACATCACACTAGTTTAGTTCAGCTGGGTATAACAACTTGACCACCATCATGAAATCTACCACAGTCATAGTAAGGAAGTAAGACTTCTCTTTCCTGAAAGAAAGAGAAAGGGTTTGATTTTTAAATTTGCATTTCACCAGTTACACCAATTCATGCACAAAATATTTAACTTTGTAAATTAGAATAATAACTTTGATTCACTTTTCAGCTTTTGTTGTTTTAACTCCATTTAAGAATATTTCAGGGACTGTCTAAATAGCTTAGCAGATTAAAGTATCTGCTTAGATGCAGGGGCTGGGAGTTCGAATCCCGGGCCTGCCGTGTCGGTCCTGCCCCCCCCCCCCGGCGTAAACGGAGACAGCAATTGAGACTGGGCATGGTAGTGCATGCCTATAATCCCAGCACTTGGGAGGCCATAAACAGTAAGATCACTACAAGTTTGACCTACACAATGAGACGCTGTACACCCTGTAGAACCTGTCTACAAAAAAGTGAGACACTGTATACCCTGTAGAACCTGTCCACCCTGTAGAACCTGTAGAACAACAACAACAACAAAGAGAATATTTCAGGAGCTGGTGTAGTAGTGCGTAGCTGTGCTACTCACACTCTGAGAGGCTGAAGCAAGAGGGTGGCAAGTTTCAGCTCAATATGCATAATTACCAATTCAGTGAGAACTTGCTTGTTTCAAATGAAGGAAAGAAGCCAGAGAGAGAGAGACAGAGAGAGAGAGAGAGACAGAGAGAAAGAGAGGCATAAATGCTCTGTATTTTAATCCCAATCCTACAAAACATAAAAATACAAATGAAAGCATTCCGCTGATAGTGATATGGTAATCAAATAATTTGATCTAAATATATGTTTGCATTTGATTTTCTGAAAAATCTCCGTGTACACTAATGTGTGTTAAGTTCCTAAAAGAAGCATACAGATTTTCAAAATAAAATGTTTTCGTCTTACCTGTAAATATAAAATGTGTTTGTGGTAGTATTATAACAGTGCTAAATAATGGTAATTTTACTTAAACAAATGAGTAAATCTATTTTGTACACATTTGAACGTTCATTACTAATAAATTTGAACTGTATTTCCTTTCAAAGCGAGGGCCATTAACTTTAAATTGAATGAAAAAAATCTTAACTATCTTTTATTTACAAAGTCTTTTCCTATAATGTTTTCATTATAATACTTGAATCATAAATTATAGGACATGTAGTAACATCCAGTGAAGTCCAAAATTAATTATTTCCCTCCCCCTTAGCAGATACTTGAAAAGGAAAGTCTGTTTCTTAAAAATATGGAGAAGAAATCAGTCAGCACTTCACTCTCTTCTGCCACACAGCCTTGCAGCGTCTGCCCGCCCGCTGTGTCTGACAGGTTTCCTTCACTCTCACAGAACATCCCCTTTCACTAGAGCAGCACCGAGTTTGTCAGAGGTTTCCTTTCATGGTCATGGGGTCCTTTTCAGATCAAGCCTGCAAGAAAGGAAGACAGATACAGAGCAAGAGGCCAAGAACAAGGCTCTCCGATCAGAGCACACCGGTAATCACCTACGTTCTTCACCGTGGCCCTCCTCCCAAGTTTTCCACTGCCACCTGGCATTATCTATATGGTGACTGTGAACAGCTTAACCCTTTGATGATGTGGAAGCCCCAGTGACCATACCACCTCCCACAAGTCTCTGCTTCAAACATGGGTGTTTTGGAGACTCGATCTCCAACTCATGAGCCTCCGGAAAGCATTAATCACCTACATCATGACATCCACTGTATGTTCTCTGAGGGGACATCACAGTAGACAGCAGATACAGTCGGGAGAATGAATAGAAAACAACGAAGGCCACCCCACCATTCTCATTTAATCTTGCTAGAATTTCTATATTTCTTTTGATTCTCATTTTTGTAGTGAAAGCTTCTTTAGTCATGTACATAAATTTCTACTCCACTTTTTTTTTATCCAAGTTAAGATTTTGTCATTCTAAGACATGTAGATTAAATGTGTGTGGAATTATTAGTATGATTAACTATGGTATTTACCCCAAAATAATAATGGGTCTTATGTCAATTTTTGCTCCAGAAGATACATTTGTTCTTATTTGTAGAAGGTGTCTTATTTTTTCATGTACAGCAATCTACATATATTAATGTACAAAGTACATCTATTTATTTATATCAAAAATCTACATTTATTAAATTAACATTTTTTGGAACATCATTTTAGTTCTCAAAACTCCAAATTCTGGCCTGAAATTCTAAGGATTCTATTTACCTATTTATAGAATAGAATAGAATAGAATAGATTCTATTCTATAAACCACTGTCCAAGTCATCTGATGTCCAGCAACACTACGCTCCTTCAAGGAGCATTTCGGGCCTGTGTAACCTGGTCAGAGAACATCAGCAACGGAGCTGTTGGTGATTTTTATCCCATGAATCCTTCATCCAAAGGATAGAAGAATGCAGGTGGGCTTCACAAAGTTTCTGTTATATCAGGTGTTAATTCAAGACTTACAGGACAGGAACAGCAAGAGAAATGATGACAGTTAAGAATGACAGTCTCACAAAGTGACAAATGACAGCAGTCACCAAAATTCAGAGAGCACGTCTTTTCTCATACGAGTGATTGAGTATGTCTGTTGCACACACGAAGTACTGAGTGATGAAGGTCCCTGTTAGCCAGAACCACGTCCATTCATTACCAAGGGTGTGCGGTATTCCCATCTCATGTCTGTGCCCCAAAGGTCACTCACAGTAAGTCTTGAGTTTGTCTGTTTACCCAGATACTTACCTCTCATCTGAAGGGGACGGCTTGGACATTTACAAATCCTTATTTCTAACTTATGTCATGATTCGTTTTAAGAACTAATGTCAATAATGTTATTTGCTTATATTTAATTATATATTCAATTGATAATTTATAATTGAATATGTTGGTTCTGTATGGCAACAAATGTACCAGATGCGTCTAAGTGACTAAATGAGGGCTTTTGGGGGCTCTAGGGGTTATATTATCTGAATCTGGAAAAGTCATGGTAGGACTAATTTCCTAGCTAGTTTAGGGACATGCAAGAGGTGGCTGAACAGGGCACTTCAGTCACACAGTCTGACAGGTGAGCCTGATCACGGCTCTCTCCCAGTGCAGGGGCAGGTCCTAGTGTCTGTGTCCCAGAATGCATCACTGCACTTCATGCCCTAAAGTGCTGAAGTTAGTGCCTGGATGGGGTGGTCATAGGAAGAAAGAGTCCTTTCTCAGAGATGTGAGTCTCCCATAGAAGACCCTGCTCCAAGTGTGACCTCAGGATCTCTCTGAGTTTCCTTGGAAATGCTCTCTTCCTCCCCTGAACTTTGCTCACTCCTGGCCTCCTTCCTTCCTGCCTGCCCTGGGAGCCAACTTCTGTCATGGAGGCCGTGATCTCAGCCGCCTCCACCTCTGCACCTTTTTATCTCTCAGTGATGTTGCTCAGGACAACCAAAGGCATGCAGCGAGCACTTCTCATTGCGCCACTTCCTGGGCAGTGTTCATTCCAGTTCTCCATTCCCAGATAACACCTGGAATCAGGAGTGTTGTGAAGACACCTCCTGAAAAGTTTGCTAAGGAAAGAACACCCTACTCTGAACACTGGGAGAGATGGACATACAGCTGTTGACACTGGACAAACAGGTTTGGCAGTAGCGTAATAGTGACATTCATACATGTCTTCATGTAACGAATGTACCAAAAAACACAGTACGACAGTTGTAGTTTACTAGTTCTCATTGGTAAATAATACTGTTTAGTACATGTAATTCTTTCTGCTTACCTGTGGGTAATCTTTTTGTTATTGTCAGATTTTCATTTTTTTGGAGAATAAAGCTACAAGATATTTTAGGGAGGTTTTCTTATAAATATAGTTCTCAATTTACTGCATAGGGAAGTGCCTACAGGTAAAATTTCTGAATCATTTGTCATTTTTTTTTTGTTTTTTACAAATTCAGAAACTGTGTCCTAAAATGGTGTTATAATTTTACATTCCTGTCAGCAAAGCTTCAGAGTTCCTCCTTTTAAGCTCCCTCACCAAAAGCACATATTTTAGAATTTTCATATGACACTTCTTTTTGATGTATAATCATATTAAATTGTAGTTTTATTTTTTCTTTAATGCAATAAAATAAAAACAGTAAGATAATAAATGAGATAAATGATGTTATAGTGAAAAGTAGATGGGTCTTCTTTAATAAGAAAGAACAATAAAGGTTTTGAAAAGCCTTTGTTGGGGCTGGCCAAATAGCTCAGCAGATTAAAGTGCCTGCTTAGGCAGAGGCAGCAGCCGGAGTTCGATCCCAGGCATGCCCTGCCGGCCCTGACCCCGGGGTGCACTGAGATGAAGATGGAGAATGGGTGTGGTAGCCCATGCCTGTAATCTCAGCTCTTGGGAGGCTGATCACAGGCAGAGCACTGCGAGTCTGATCTACGTAGTGAGACCCTGTCGACCCTGTACTAATAAGAAAGCCTTGGCTTAACACATAACACAATAGCCAAACTGTGTACTGGGAACTGAGGCAAGCATTTACAGCATGAGTTAACCAGTTGCTGGAGTTCATAAGACTAGTGACTTATTGGTAAAATATATTTATTGTTGAAAGAAAGAAATCTTTGACACTTTGTTAACTCTGTTGTATAAATTGTTCATGTGATTGTAATAATGCAAATCTTAGTGATTTGTTTTTAGTTTTAGAATTACAAAAATTGAAAAAAAAAAGAATTACCAAAATTGTGAAACATTTCTTAATTTTTTTAAAGAAAAAAAACAGAAGGAGAAACAAAGACAGAAACACTGTAACAAACAACTAAACATATGATACAGTATTTCAAAGTCAGAAAAAAAATTTAACAATGGTTGTTGTATTACACACTTTCAGCATCAAATCTGATGTTCGGATTAATGGGTATAGGTATATAATATTGGTCAAATAATTAAACATTAATGCATGTTTTCAATAAACCTTATTTTTTCTTGTCCTCTTTTACTTTTTAAATTTATTTTAAAGAGAATATACTAACTGATAAGACTCTAGAAACAGTACATATTAAGAAGAACAAGATGAGAGATATTCAACTGTGGTTTTTGTATTGTACATTACTGTCTTCAATATAGTCTCTCAGATTACAGAAGTTAGCATATAAAGTTAAAGTGAAAATTTTGAATATTAACTGCTACTTTCAAAAAACTGACTGAAAATTGTCCTACAATCATCACAGCTATACGGTATATATGCTGACCTGACTCTTCCTCTTCCATTTTTTCTCTACCTTTTCTTCTTTCCCTCATCTTCATTGTTTATTGTTTATGCTCAGTTTCTTTCCATTTTACTGTATTTAATATTCCTTTCAAATCTTATTTATTCCTTCTTGTTCTTACACTAGGGTTACAATACAATATTTACACATGTGGGTCTGATTTATTTCACTTATGAATATGACCTCTAGTTGCATCCATTTACCTGTAAAGACCTCAAGTTTGTCTTTCTTTATAGCTGAGTAAACTCCATTGCATAAAAATAACACATCTTTTCATCCATTTCTCAGAGGATGGCCACTTGTGTTATTTCCAATATTTAGCTATGACAAATTGGGCTACTGTAAAAATGGGTGTACATAGATAACAGTGATGTGATGATTTCAGTTCTTTTTGAAAAATAACAGGACAATGGATTGCACAGGACTTCTGATCCTAGTTGGTTGAGGCACCTACACACTCTTTTCTGTAGCAGTTGTACCAGTCTACACTCCCACCCAGAGTGGAGAAGTGTTTCTTTTTCTGCAAAGCCTCTCCAGCTTTTGCCATTAGTTGATTTCTTTATAACAACCATTATTTTTTCTGGGGTGAGATGATATTTGAATATTGTTTTAATTTGCATTTCTCAAATGACCAGTGCTGTGGAGCATTTTTTTTTCAAGTATTTCATTTGTCATTTGTATCCTTTTTCCCATGGAAGTGTGTATTGGTCTCAAATGCCCATTTTTGGATTGAATCTTTGAGTTTTAGGGGCCTAATTTTTTTTTTTTTTTACTTCTTTGTATATTCTAGATAGTGGAAGTCCTCTGTCTAAGTAATTATTGAAGATTTTTTCCCTGTATGTGGGTTGTCTTTTTACTCTGTTGGTAATTTATTTTAACATACAGAAACTTCTTAATAAAATGAGATGCCAGTTGTTGATTATTTGATGTATTTCTATGCATTTTTTACCTTTGCTTATCCCTAGATCTACAAGATTTCCATCTATGTGATCTTCCAGTAGATTTACTATTTCTATTTTAATGCTTAGATCTTTAATCCATGTTGACTTTAGTTTAGTGCATGCTTATAGACCTGGATCTAGTTTTAACTTTTAGTATGGAAAGGGACAGTTTTTGAAATACCATTTGTTAAAAAGGATATCTTTCTTCCAGTGAATATATTTGGGCTTTTGTCAAAGATAAGATGACTGAGTGTGTTTGTAGTTGTATCTAAATTTTCTGATCTGTCTCACTGATCCTCCAGTCTGTGTTTATTTGTTTGTTTGTTTGTTTTTGCTAGTACCATTATGCTTTTATTACAGAAGCTTTGTATCATAGTTTCAAGTTGAGGATTGTAATGCCTGCTGCTTTGCCTTTGTTGCTCAGGATTGCCTTTGCTATTCTATGTCCTTTTTGGTTCCAAATAAATTTAAGGAATGTTTTCTCTACATCTGTGAGCTAAGTTGATGATATTTTGATAGGGAATGCATTAAATCAGAATATTAATTTTGAGAATATGGCCATTTTCTTTGTTCTTTCTTTTTTTAAAAATGTATTTGGTACAGGGTCTTCATGGCCCACAGGGTCTCAATACGTAGATAAGACTCATAGTAATTCTTCTATTTTCAGCCTCCCAAGAGCTGGGATTACAGGCATGAGGCACCATGCTCAGTCTCAATCACCATCTCAGTGTGCCTTGGGATTGGGGCCTGCACTGCACGCCCAGGATCAAACCCTGACCACTGCTCTCTGCCTCAGCAGGCGCTTTAGTCTGCTGAGCTATCTGCCCACCTGCCATTTTCATAATGTTGGTTTCCTATCCAGGAACAAGGAATATCTTTCCATTGTCTGAAATCCTCTTCAATCTCTTTCTTCAGAGTACTGTAATTTTCATTGCACAGATCTTTTACTTGCTTAGATTAATTCCTAGGCATTTCATTTTTTT
>NDGN011549194.1:4496-17745 GCA_002564285.1 Tympanoctomys barrerae | reverse complement strand
CATTGTACATTGTTATCTTTTTTTTTATAATTAACACTCTGCATATATTCCTCCCAGTTGTCATTATATTTCAAAGGTTAGCCAAGCCCTCCTCACATGGTTCAACATATTTATAGCTCCCCCCCCTTAAAAGAAATCTTTATTAGTGTGTGTTTGTAGTAGCTTCTTAACATGAACCTGTTGTTCCTAGTATTGTCCTTTCTTTGAATAAAATTTTTAAATTTTTACTCTTTCCATTTCAGTCTCAGTTTTGTGGTTTGGTACACAAGGCTCTTCCTCATCTGGTCTGTCTCCTATCTGGCCTGATCTCGTCTGATTCTTTTACCTGGTGTATTCAATTAATTCAGATTACTTTAATCATATGAAATGACTTGTCTTTCAATGTTAGTTCCTTTGCTTGAGACATTTTTGTCCACTCTTTCATCAAATATCTTCCTGTTAATCCTTCGTTTAGTGCTTTTAGTCAGCAGTCTTTGTCCGTATTTAGTATTTCTGATTCCCATTGTGAGTCAAATCTTATATAATGTGTATTTATCATTTTACCTGTTTATCTTCATTTGGGCATTTTTTAGTGTCTCTAAAATTAGCTGATCTGCCAGGGATCCTGGGTTGGCCTCTGTTGCTAGTATGCTGCATCACTATGGAACTGTGCAATGCTACAGTTCTGTGTATCTCAATATATATGATATCACAGGTCTGTTTATTGGAAGGAACTCTTACCTTCCTATAGGACTTTTTATTTGTAAGGGAAATCAGTATGTTTTGGTATATCTTATACATATTCACAAATACATTCTGGCATGGTATAAGTGAATCAGAGTGTTTGTGGACCATGATAATGACCAGTTATCAGTAGAATTGGAAGAGGATTTTATAAATTTAACTTAAAATTCATTATTTTGTTTTAATTTTTTCCTTTTCCTTTTATGGAGAATTACCTTTCTGGATTTTTCCTGAAAATGACCTGGGTTATTTCTTCTCTGCCTTTTTCTTACTTTTATGCTATAATTGTCTATAGTATTTGCATTCTAGTTAGGTGACATTTTACATTAATTTTGTTTGTTGCTTTGAGAGAGGGTCTTGCCATGTGACCCAGGCTAGGGTTGCACTCAGGGAGATCCTCCTCCCTCAGCCACCCAAGTGCTGGGATTCCAGGTGTACACCACCATGTCTGGCTTACACTAAGTTGCTTAATCTAGGTGCTTTCTCTGAGTTGTCTAATTTTAATTTTTCTAGAACCTGGTTGACCTATAACTGATTCCTTTCTTTGAATGTAGAGAAATACACAAACATACTGCATGTATATGAGTTCACACACTCTGAGATCTTTTAAAATTATATGATATTGCTAAAAAACATATTTGTTGTTGCTGAGTAATGATTGGAAAGGGAGTTGAAGGAAAATATTTTACACCCAGCCTTTTGACACCAACTAGTTACAGCTGAGTGAATTTGTAATTGAAAGATAGACAGATGTAAGGTTTTGCTTTGTTTTAAAATTATATTTCTGTTTCTCTCCTCTGTTTTCTGGCAAATTTCTCTCTCCTACTTTTAAGCAATCTTAAGTTTTGACAGTTGAGACATGGTGCTCAAGTTTTAGGGCTTAGATATCGAATATAACAATTACTGTATATTTCAGCCAGCAGGAACTGAGACCCCTGTTGTTGTCTTAATCCAAAAAGAGCATTTTAAATTCATATAAACCTTGCCTTAAGGGATGGAGAAAAGACAATTTAGGGAACAGCATGAGGTTAAACATATTGATCAGTAGTCTAGCAGTTCTTGCTAGATTTTGGGTAGAATATAGACATACAAAAGCAGCATTATCAATAACAGCAAAGACTTTTACTTTTATAGAAGAATCTCTTGCTTCTACTGTATGTTTTTTGATGTTGAAAGTTATTTCAGCCACAGAATTCAACAAAATAAATGAAAAATTGAAAGTTGGAATGCTAAACCTGAACTGAAAAACATCTTTTTTAAAAAATTCATTTGTTATATATTGTTTAGTGTGCAAAGTGATGTATTTTATGTTAATAAAATAACATGTAATAGTTTTTTTTTTTAAGTTGAGAAGGATTTTTTTTTTGGCTGGCTCAGGCTGCCTTAAAGGCACGTCTGGTAAGGCATGGGGAACTGGGGATTGAACTGCTGTCCTCTTGCCTGACTGGGTTTGCCCTAGCAGGCGCTTAAACAACTGAGCTAACCCGCAAGTCCTCCATGCAGTAATTTTGAATTTTGGCCAAAGCGTAAGAAACTATGTCTGGTATATTAAGTTTTCTCAACTTGATGTGTGTTCATTGTATAGTTTTTGATTATGACATATAGTTTTTGATTATAACTGTAATGGATTCAATATCCTGTTACCTTGAGGTGTTTGGGAGTCTTGTTTTGATCAATGAAAGATTATTTTATTATCCTATATTAGATGTTATTTATACAATAATAGATTTTTTTTTAATTTTTAGGTAGGATATGTTAGATTTGTACTGTGTGTGTAGAATGCAAGACCTAAGCTTTTTTTTTTTTTGTTCAGGGTCTCACTTCACAGCTCGAATTCATAGTGATCCTCCTGTTTTCAGCCTTCCCAGCACTGGGATTACAGGCATGCATTACCACACGCAGACTTGGTTGTGGCTTAGTGCACCTGAGTGTGGGGCCAGCACTACATGTGGTACCAGGGATTGAACCCCGGCTCCTGCTCTTGCCTAAGCAGGCACTTAGTCCACTGAACTATCTTTCCAGTCCTTAAACTTTTGGTTTTAAGTGAACTTCTTTGTAGAAAGATACCATTGGGTAATCTTGCTCCATCTGCCCTTTATCTCATTAATACAAAAATAAATGAGAAATAAAAAATTCCACCGAAACTGTGTTTCTTCTATATACCTAATTGACTACAATATTTTACTTACAAGTTATCGTATTAATAGGCTCTCCTCTGAGAGAAGATATTTGATTATACTTGGAACAAAACCTTTTTTTTTTTTTTTTCAATTTGTGACATTTTCTTTAATGTTGGAAAGCAAGTCTGTGTCTGACTGTGTAATCTTTTGTAGGTAGCTTGTATGCAGCTTATAAATGCCCTCGTTACATCTCCTGATGATTTGGACTTCAGGCTTCACATCAGAAATGAATTTATGCGTTGTGGATTGAAAGAGATATTGCCAGTAAGTGCCCTGCAGTCTCCTTATTAATATTTAAATTAGAAGAGTACTTGGTGGGGGAAATTTAGATAAATTACTCTCAAGAATAATGTATCTGTGGGAAAAGGCTTGAGTATAAAAAATCGAGTTTTGAAATATAGATTTTAGTGTTATTTAACACTTTAAATGTTTGAATCCTATAAATCATGTTGAATGGTTGGTTTATTGTTTATATTTATGCATTAATTTTTTTGCATAATTCAAAAAAAGTCATTCATCATAATTTCTCTTAATATCTCCAGAATTTAAAGCGTATTAAAAATGATAGCCTGGATATCCAACTTAAAGTCTTTGATGAGCATAAGGAAGAAGACGTGATTGAGTTCTCCCATCGCCTTGAAGATATTAGAGCTGAACTTGAATATCCTTTTCTTTTAGGTCTAGTCAAAAAATACAAAACACTACTGCTAAATCCAAAACAGTCAATCACTCTCTATAAATATTTAGTCAGTTTTTCTGACTGTAAAATGAAGTCTTTATATATCAGAAAAATGGTATTATTTTAGTAGTATGTGGTTACTTGAAGTCTCATGTATGTAAATGGATTTTACTATTAACCAATGGCCACCGTTCTGTCAGCTTCTTCTGTATGTATACATCCAGTTCTTTCTGTTTGGCGCTGCCTCTGCTATCCCCTGCATTCCAGCATTAGGAATCTGGTGGCCTTAGCCTAGTGGCTGACCTTACCCTGGCCGTGTGTTTGTTTTTCTGTAGGTTGTGTGTGAATTCTGTCAGCCTGCAGGTGTCTGTACTCTTCACCAGGGCCCTTCTCTCCATGAGGCCTTTTCTAAGTGAGATGGTCCTCTCAGCAGTTCCATAGCACAGCACACTTAGAACTTATCCCGTTGTTCACCATGATGAGCTGGCCCCTGCCCTCTCTGCCTGGCAGCATGTTCACTTTGATGAGGCAGGTTGATTGAAGCTGATTATAAAGGAGAAGCCAGAAAGAGTCAGATCAGGTTGTAACTTCCCAGTTTTTCCTACCATAGGATAAGATACACAATAGGCTTTCACAGCCTTACAGAGCAGGTTCTGTGTTGTACTATTTTGCTATAATTGTGTTGGAGTATTAAGAAGTCTGTATGTTCTTTAATTAACTTACTGAAGCATCTGATGTTTATGATATGGTGTGGAACACAGTTAAAGAAACAAAAGCAGAAGGGTATTTTATTTCTATTCTTCAACATCTTTTACTTATTCGGAATGATTATTTTATAAGGTAAGACGAATTTATATTGTGTTTTCTTTCACTAATAAAATATCTATTAATTGTGAAATTCACTTGCTATTTTATTTGGACAAGCAAATAATTTTTATTTCTATCATAATACTGATTTACAGAGTTACAGATTCCTCTGAGGATACATTTAGTAGATACAGAATTGTAAAATAATAATGCTCCTACTTTCTACACTTGAGTGGATTCTTGGTTGCAACTTTTTATCTGAATAACAATACAAACTAGCAACAGATTACTAGTTTGTATTATGATGCATACTTTCTGGTTATTTCTTAGGCAGTAAAAATGATGCTGTTTCTTTTTAGAAGTTACATGAAGCCTATAGCTTTTTAAAACTTTTTTTTTATTACTGTGTAACTAGCTAGAATGTACCCTCCTAGTTCAGGCACATTTAATGTTCATAATGATTTAGAAAATCAACACAGATTTTTAAGTTTAATTCTTTCTTAGCCATTTGAGCTGAACAATTTGTTTATCCTTTTTGTACTTCAACTACACGATAACACACTTTAGTGCATATATGGGCACCTCACTGTTGTGTTTTCTGAAGACTAAGTGTGGTTAGTCTTCAGAAAGCATGAAGCAAAAACTCTGAGCCAAGTGCCTGGCGTGGGGGGTATGCTCAGGAAGAGTTCTCTATGTTATCTTCTTACATACGTCTATTGCTTTTTTTTTTTTAGAGAAACTAAGATCTTTGACTATAATGTCATTTTGGAGGCAGCACAAATTGAATTCTGCTGAAATTTTGTTCTCAGTTGTGGGTAACCTGTCTTTCCTTAACTTTATTGCAAGTGGGAGGATTTGCTAGGAAGGCCTCCTTTGGCTGCGCTCTCTGGGTGAAGCCAGCGGGTGGAGTGCCAGTGTCTTCATGGGCCTGTAACTGGAGACAGATTGTTGACACGTGGGATTCTTCAGAATGAGTACAGTGCACAGGTCAAACTGCTCTTGTAGCTAAAACTCCCATCAGTGTCTTAAAATATGAGTGAAATAAATTGTTTTGATGCTTAATTTGCTGTTTTCTGTGAGTTTAAAATGAGGACACTTAAATATTTAATCAATTTTTTGTTTTTGTTTTTTAATTTAATCAATTTTTAAATGTTGGACGTAAAATATTAATTAAGATTTTTAAATTACTTATGCCCTAATTGTAATGCTTCATTTCTATTCTACTTAAAAAGGTCCTGAGTTCAATCCCCGGTACTGCAAAAATAAATGAATAAATAAATAAATAAAAATAAAATTGAAACTTCTGTTCACTCTACAGTAATTCTTCTATTTTTGCTATATATACATACTATGTTATCAAGCTCTGGTCATTTGATGCTATTTGAGTTCCCATGTATTTGAGGCAGTTGTTAGTGTTCAGAGTTTGCGTGTGCTAGAGCTACAAGCCCTATCTTGTATAACTTCTGATCCCCTTGCCTGAGCTTTAAGAGGGACTGATGACGTGGCTGTATTTAGAGCAGACAAAATTGTGAACTGCTGTAGGGCACTCACTGATGATCCTATCATTTTTCATGGAAGACAGGAATTCAAGTCCAAGAAAATATGTTTTCCCCATTTTATTATTTAGTTATTCTTTAAAAGGGATTATGGGTTTAACATTGCTTCATCATTGTAGTCATATACATAGCTTTGTTATCTACTTGTCTTTAAAATATTTTACGTTGCTTTTTATTTATATGCATTATACCTTAAATTTTATTGGCATACAGTTTTAGGGATGTTGTTCTTTTGGTTTTATCTTCATTCCTACTGATGAAGGAACTTAGAATGTACTTTTTCTAATAATGCTCTGAATGACTTGCTTTGGATAGATATAACTTTATTTTTTCTAAGATTAAATAGCAGAATGAAAAATTTTCTCATTTAAAAAAATTAAGTCATATTAAACATTAGATTTGTATAATTCCTCACACTTGAGATAGAAGGAAATTTTACTAAAATGTAACTCCATTGGAGAAAGTACATAAAAGTAATCCCAATTTCTCAAGGAATGTAGCTCCTATTTCTGAGAGTTAAAAAAGAACATGCAACAAATAATTGGAAGAGAAGATTAAATTCAGTTCAGTACCAAAGAATTAATGACTTAGTAAGTATAGGTTTAAAATACCATGCTAGTTGATGTACTTGGAAGATATATATCTGATACTTGTTAAAAATACCACAAATAATGTGAATATGATCCTCCAACAAAAATGCTATTTTATCATTGAAATAATGGCAATTTATGTTCATTTCTTGATTAAGTTATTCATGTAGTCCTCTGATAAATTAACTAACTCACTAAGATTGCTCCTAGAGATTATGTTGTAGATATACATTTGTGGAACCTGGAAGCACTTTAATCTTTATTTTTGCCTGCTGAATGAAGTTTGGCATTAAATTTTAGCTCTGCTAGTAAGGAATTCATGATTGGGCATTGTGGTATTCAGAAAGATTTTACTAACATGATATTTTAAAATGACAAAATGGATTGTATTAAAATTTAAAAAAATTAAACATTAGAATGTGATTATGTTTCATCTATTAAATTTCCAAATGTGATAAATGTATGTGTGAAGTGTATGTCTCTAGTTTAAAGGAAGTTATGTTTAAAAATTAGTTTATGACATTATTTAATGTATTTGAGAAAATTGAGGCAAGCACAGATGATAAAGGCTTCTTGTTTTCGTTTGTACATAACAATTTGTTTAATATTTCTACTTTATGAAAATTACTGAGCATTGTCTTTGCTCATGGCTAGCTGATATTTGATCACACATCCATGGTTTTCTATGTGTCAGATAAATGGGATGAAAGATAGTAAGGAGGGAAAGCCCAAGTGGCCAGGGTGCATTACGTGAGGGACAGGGAGGGCTGGAAAAGGGAAAGTGTGTTATGAACGTCACTGAGGGAAGAAGGAACTCCTGGTGATTGGGAGCCCAATACTGTGCCTCATTGAAATCATTCCTATAGACTGGCTGTGAGGACAACATGGCTGTGACATCGGCCACCACATTGATTGTCAGGGTTGGTTTAGCTGATCTGGCTGCTAGGTGGGCGTCCCATTCCTCCCTCACTGCTCTATGTGCATCCCTCTCAGAGAGGAAGATCATGTCTGATGGAGGAGGCCGTTTTCCTTGCTTAAGGTACAGAATTAGCAGGACTTCCTTGCTAGAGCCTCCGAACGAATATACTCTCAAAGTAATTCCCATCACTTTATTTTGATTTTGTTTACAAAATCTTTTGTGTGTGTCTTTCCCATTTGTTGTCGTGAGTCTTTAGAGAGTATTCTTTGGTTAAGGTTATTAGAAATGTAGTTGGACTGAATTTAGCTACAGTGACAACATGAACCTTACTTGAAGATTTCAGTTAAACTTTGATTTTTTGACATTATTATACCAAATAGATCTTTTTTAAAAAAGAAATACTATTTTTTAATTTATTTGCATTCTGAAAACAAATTTTAAGAATATTACATAGAGTTTTTTAGACAATATTTTTGTTTTTGTTGATTAATGGTAGTTATGTAAGTGTGGTGCAATGGAAAGTTGACAACATTTTGAGGAATGCTCTGAGAAGTACCTATCACTATATCTTAATTTTATTTTTACTATGGACAAATTATAAGAAATCATTTATTTCCTAAAAGGTTAAAAATATGTTTGAAATCACTAGAAGGAAAGTGAAGACAATTTTGTTTACTCTCCCATGTTAAGTATGTTATGTTACTTGTTAAAACTATAAAATAGTAAATTGTGGAAATTAAATCAAGCTTACCACAAATTATATTTATGTAAATTACATTTATGCAATTTCATTAATTGAGTACGTACTTACTCTTTTCTTTGATATTAGACAGCAGTACTTCAAATTAATTGATGAGTGTGTATCCCAGATTGTGCTGCATAGAGATGGAATGGATCCCGACTTTACATATCGAAAAAGACTAAATTTAGATTTAAGCCAATTTGTCGGTGAGTATTTTGTGTTATTTAAATAGAAATATCTTATTTCATGAGCTAGCTGTAGGGTATTCTCAAAGTGTGGACTTTTTGAGGGCCTTTACAGCTCTCTCAGAAGATACCAATAGTCAAAGCTATTTTCATGTAATACTAAGGTATTGCATGCCTTTTTACTTGTGTTAATGTCTTGCACTGGTGGCACAAAATGGTGGGTAACTGTTGATATCTTTGTATGAATCAAGGTAATAGCACTAAACTGTAATAGTAGGCATCATGTTCTTTACACTCAGTGGAAGGAAACAATAAAAGGGCCAGTGACATAGCTCAGTGGTATGGGGTTTCCCTAATAGCCCTGGGTTCAGTGTTTAATTCTCAATACTGAAAAAAGAAACCCCAAAACAAGCAAATAGAACATCTGTTGATTCTTACCTAAAAATTTCCTTGCACTATTAAGAATAATTTTATTACATGTTGACTCTTGAGTATATATTTTTTAACATACTATGTTTTTTAACATACAATGTTAACAAATGGATATACATATAAAGATTTCTTCATATTGAAGTATAATTTTAAGAAGTTCTGTAATTTAAGTATTAGCAGAATTGCTCCCTTTTCTTTTTTACCTTCAAAGATTGTTATACAAACTGACAACTCTAGTGTATTTTAAACACACTTTAAAAAATGAAAAGAATGGCCAGTGACTGAGACTGGGTGTGGTAGCGTGCACCTTTAATCCCAGTGCTTGGGAGGCTGAAAACAGAATCACTATGAGTCCAGTCTGTGCAGTGAGACCCTGTAGACCATGTACTAAGTACATAAAAAAAAGATAAAAAAATGAAATGAATTATGCCTACATTTCAAAGAAAATGACTCGTGAATGTTACCAATAAGAAAATTTGAGATTTAAATGAAAATTTGAATTTAGAAAACTTTTATATACTATACCAGCTTATCAGTACTAAAAAACCGAGTGATGATGCTATGATTATTTGGGTATTGTTTAAAGAGGTTCCTGCAGAAGGTGGCCAGATAGCTCAGGAATTAAAGTGTCAGTCTAGGCAGGTGCAGCACCCGGGTGCTTAAATCACAGTGTTCTGGGCCGGCCCCACCCCTGGGGCTTGTGCTGAGAGAGCGATTGAGACTGGGCCTTGTGGCGAGAGCCTGTAATCCCAGCACTTGGGAGGCTGAAAACAGGAGGATCACTATGAGTCTGATCTGTGTCATGAGACCCTATAAAACCTGTATTAAATCCATTAAAAAAAAAAAAAAAAAAGACCTGCTAAGGAGCAGGAATCAGCACAGAGTTTCAGATGACCAATGCTTGGTGAAGCAAATTCAGCTTAGGCAAAAAACAAAAGTGCAACAATCACCGCTGAACCGAAAGCAACAAGGTTCAGCATTGTCATTTTATTACCTCCATGTAATTATTTAAAAAGTTTTATTTGTCAAATTTAGTGTAACATCAAAGAAACAATCCCACAGTACTCTGAAAAGTCTATTGAAATACATTCCCCCCTTTCAACTATGTCTGTTCAGGCACGTATTTTCTTGTAAGCTGAGGAAGAACAACGAAGTGACTAGAAGCAATAAAAAACTGGATAATATTAGTCACAGTGATAATGAAGGTGTTTGTTTATATTTAAAAAATTGAAAAATCTAAGGAGGGGAACACATATGTTAAGAAAAGACATTCTTTATATGACAAATTAAAATGTGACATGATTTTGAATAGTGCTTGAAAAATTTTACTTGGGCATTAGGAATTTGTTTTGTGTGTGTATATGTAGTAGCTATGGTGCTTTTTCACTGAACTTTGTGAACAAAATATAGTCTTTGAATGCTGCTTGGCTATGTAAGTGAAACGTGTTTACATAGCTAAAATGAATTTTATGCACTTATTAATTTTAAAAGCTCAGAATAAATATGTAGACTTAAATACAGGAGAAAATGTATCTGTATGAATAAAGAAAAGATGAAGATGTGCAGGAGATGAGAAAGGTATTGGAAAACACAGGAGATACTGTCTCTATAATAGGAGTAAGAGGGTTAAATATTTAGTTATATGGAGCCAAACAAATTTACTGAGTAAATCTTAAAAAGAATAATTGGGGTTGCACAGAGAACAATTTCTTCATCCTTTATCATAAGAAGTTACATGTTTTAAATAAATCTAGAAATAATAATATGCTCATATTCCAATTAAACTATGCAGAAATATAATTTAATATAGAAAGAGGATGTATAAGAGGATACATTTAGTGGGGCAGATATTTGGATGTCCTGATTTGTTGACTAATCTTTGTAAGTGCTTCTGTAATTACCATGTTCATGTATCAGTTTCATTAAAAAGCGTACCAGGATACCATATATCATAGTTAATGAGTCACTACCCCAACATAGCATTCTACCATGTAGATATAGATCATAACTTATTTAATTCATTATTGCTGAACTTTTAGGTTATTCCCAATGTTATGCTTTTTTTGTTTTTTTGCTAAAATAAACAATATTTTAATGAGTATTCTTGCCCAAAGGCAAAGTGCTAAAAGAATTGGGGGAAGGAATATATAAGTTTAAAATTTTAGTATGTATTGTCTAGTTCTTCTTAAACAACATTCCTCTTAGTATCTAGGTGAGTTGATTTCTGTACATCAACTCTTGTACTTGGCATTATGAATCATTTTATCATTGCTAAATTTTGCATTTAAAATTTATGTGTTCTGGGCTGGTCAGATAGCTCAGCTGACTAAAGCCCCTGCTTAGGCAGAGCAAAGCCGCTGGCCTTCGACTCCCAGCATGCTGTGCTGGCCCCACCCCAGGAGCACACTGAGACAGTGATAGAGACTGGGTGTGGTGGTACATGCGTGTAATCCTAGTGCTTGCAAGGCTGAAAACAGGAGAATCACATGATTCTGATCTACGTAGTGAGACCCTGTAGACCCTGCAGACCCTGTACCAAATACATTTAAAAAAATTGTATTTATATTATTAAAGAACGTTGAACATTTTAGCAGTTATTACTTTCTTCTCTCCTAATGTTATGTTTATTAGCATGGCTTTGTATTTAGCTATCATTTTCTCTTCTTCCTTGAGAGTATTTATGGAACTATAATAGAGATCATTGAAGTACTGTGTTATAATTGAATTTGCCTCTTGCCTGATAAAAGTTTAAAGTTGTGATTGATTCAATCTGTCTCTTTCCTTCTTTCCTTCCTGTGCTTTATTTATTTATTTATTTAAGTTGAGAAGGATTATTTTTTATTTTTTATTTTATTTTTTTGGCTGGCTTAGGCTGTCTTAAGGGTGGGTCTGGTAAGGCATGGGGAGCTAGGGCTTAAACGACAGTCCCCTGCGCCTGACTGGGCTTGCCCTAGCAGGTGCTTAAACAACTGAGGTAACCGGCAAGCCCCCAGTACTGTGCTTTAAAAAAAATTTTATTCCAATATTATAACAGTTTGTCACTTTTGTTTAACAGTGGCTGTATTTCTGATTCTTTTGTATAATGTTTTTCTTTATAAACTTAAAGTCATAATGAATTAAATTTCTTGTCATTGCAACTTTTGACTTTTGTATAGATCAAGCAAAATTAGAAGAGTCTGAAGAAAAAGCATCAGAATTTCACAAGAAAGTAAGTAACTTTGAATACATTAGCAAGACTATGTGCAGAATACCACAGCATGATTGGGGCTCAGACTACTAGTTATACCATCTATGTTGTTGCCTACTTTAGTTTTTTGTGCACAAATGCCCTTTTCCAAGGGGACTTGTACACCGTTGTGTCATTTCAATCCTAATTGCTCCCCCTTACCTTTACCTTTTGTGTTCTTTTTTAATATTTATTGTCATCTAGTATGCTACATAATTTATGTATTTATATACATATTCTATATATATATAAATATATTAGCTATTTTCCCTTTAGAGTAAACTTCAGTAGATTTTTGTTTGTTTTATTATTTATGCAATAGGAATAATTCCTGGTTCTGTATAAGAAATAAAAAGCATTATTTTTCAATGTGTGAATGATTAATTGAATGAAATGTACAAATTCAAAATTTTAAGATTGGAATATTTCTGCAGAAGCCATAGTTTACAACAACAAGATGGAATTGTATGTAAAATTTTTAGAAAGATTAATTTGCTTTTTATTATCATTAAATTACTGCATTATTTCATACCAAAAACATGAAGGTTACCTTTATAGGTCAGAATACCACATATTTTCAGCTTCTTTGTTTCAACCTAGTAATATTTCTGACTATCCGACCATTTCCTCCTTTGTAATGTTTTGACCTTTGTTCTCTAGTCTAGCATGCCCTATGAGGTGGTATTTTCACCTCCATAGTCATTCTACTAAGTGTGGTTTTTCATTATTGGTGGAATGATAATGGCCACCACAACCAACCCCGAATGAGTATTTGAGAAGTGTACTCTACTGCCTATTAGGTGCTATCCTGAGGACTGTACATTTTTTATGTTGTAGTTCCTAAGTGTATCTTGAAGGAATTATCCTTTTCTATAAACTTTTTTTTTATGAGCAGAATATATTTATTGAGAGAAAGAAAGAAAGCTCCTGTCCCGAGAGAGGGACAGGAGGGGGGGGGGCCCGAGCGGGTAGTTTCCCACCCCCCCCTTTTTTTTTCTATAAACTTTTAAGATTTAACATAATTTGCAGATGAAAAGTACCCTTTCCTAAGTTAGGACTAATTTAGGAAAAGCATTTAAATTTCTTTCTGGGATGTTCTGAAGTGCTAACTTGAACAAACACCTAGTGAGTTTATAACACCTCAGGTATCTGTCTGTCTTTCTGTCTTTCTGTCTGCTGTCTGTCTGTCTGTCTGTCTGTCTGTCTGTCT
>NDGN011549192.1:5805-16296 GCA_002564285.1 Tympanoctomys barrerae | reverse complement strand
AAAAAAAAAAAAAAAAAAAAAAAAAAAAAAAAAGAAAGAAAGAAAAAGAAAAAAAGAACATTTTATTAAGTGCATATCCCATAAACTAGGTATTGAGCCATCCCAAATTTGGAGTACATTTGATGAAAGTTAGTATGTTTAATTCACTGACAAACACTAACAAACCTCCCTTCTAATTAATAGGCATAATGAATGTAGCCCAAGTTGGTTCTTGTGACATATGTGCAACTTATAGGTAATTGACCTCTTAAAAATTTACGTTATTAATAGAAAAATCTAATTTTATTTTTGAGCGATAAATTATCATTTTAGACAAACACCTAAATGGTAAAATTTTTGTATAAAGGAGCTGTCATTTTCGCCTTAGGTGATCTATGATTTTAGTCCAAAAGAACATATAATTGAAACAGTATACTATATATGGTAACTGAGTTTTTATTACATTCATAAGAAAAATTCTATGAGAAAAATTAGTTGGGATTGGTTTTGATGTTCATGTACATATTCATATTTTAAAGTGTCAGTGTCTACTCCATGCCATAATTGTGATTCCCTATGTGTAAATGTGGTGACTGCTTTATTTTCATATTTAGTGCTACCATGAGCCGTAAGGAGAAGGAAAATCATTGAAGTACATCTGCATCCCGAATGTTGTATGAAAGTGTTTCAATAATATATTTTAAATTGAATGCTGGGTTATATTTAGATTAACAAGCACTATAGAAGAAACTCCACAAGACAGAAATGCACAAAGGAAGTGTGCTTTTTTACTGTTAAGTAGATGCATTCAGACTTACTAAAATGAGCTCACATATGCCAAGGAAATTCAAAGAACACCCTCCCTATACACACTTACTGAAAGGATTTTATATTTCAAAAATTTTGGGGGCTGTGTTTCTTAAATATTAGACCTTATAATTTACATATCTTGTTTAAACCTATGTAGGTATTCTTTAAAACAGTCTAAAATTACAGGGAATATATTATTAAGGTAGCCTGCATATTGTGTATAACATGCTTCATAACCAAGTTCCTTGAGAAATTCATTGTGTCCTGGTGTCTTACCACTTATAATCAAGTGATTATCTACTTCAATAGGTAATCAGTCAGTTATGCATGATAAGAAACAAGAAATATTTACTTGAAATTCTAACACTTGTCTAAGTTAACATTTTAAAATCAGAAGTATTGGGCAGGAAAGATAGTCCAGCAGTCTGAGCACCTGCCTGGCAAGTGCAAGGACACAGGTTCAATGCTAGGTACCACATGCCATGCTGGCCGCACACCATGCTGGCCAATGAGACTGAGCGTGGTGGTGAACACCTATAATCCCAGTGCTGAGGAGGCTGAGACAGGAGAATCACTACAAGTTTGAGATATGTACAGAGACACTGTACCAAATAAATAAATTAATTAATTAATAAAGATTAATCAATAGATATAATCAGAACTATTTCCACTAATTTTCTTTTTTTTTTTCTTCTAATTTCACCTTTTTATTACATAGATCTATGTCTTTCTACATTGGACCATCATCTACTACAGAAAATAATTATGGATGCCTAAGTGTACCAATAAGATTTTATAAATATAGGCTCTTTTATTTGCATTTTATTTGTGTTAGAGATTTCTCAAGTTGTTCTCAAGTCACCCTTTTGGTTACTTTCCAACACCTCTGGAATGATGTAAGAAAAGGTCTTTCACCAGTACCTTAGAATATACTGCCTCACCTGTGGTTCTATTATGCTTATTTGATTCCCTAAAAGATTAAAATGTGTATTTTACTGTGTCAAACAGCCAGAAGGTTTGTACCACACGCCTAAATGCTAGTTGTACAGTGTTCAAATTAGTTTGTTTAAAATTTGAGTTCATAGTTATATGTAATTATATGGATGCAAAAGTATATTTTTGTGCCTTTACTGTTCCTTTTTTGATTTTTAATTTTTCTAGCACTTGTCTGCAGTACATGATGATTACACTCACTGCAGGGAATTCATGCATATACCTAGCACATCTTAGTTATTTCTTTCCGTCTTTCCTCTCAACACTAGCGTCATTAAGTTGATTTTATGTCAACTACTAATGAATCACTAAAATCTTTATAATAAACAAGTAGCATGTGGGTGGAGGTAACATGGGGCAGAAACTCTTTCTTTTTTTTTTTTTTGGTGGTACCGGGGATTGAATTCAGGACCCTGCACTTGCCAGGCAAGTGCTTATTCTACTGAGCTATTTCCCCAGGCCCAGCCTCCACTCATTTTCAAAACCAACTTTTTTATGTTAAAGGAAAAAACACAATGAAAATGATATGGAATTTCTGAAAAAGATTGAAAATTAGCAATGGCTTTTGTGTTGTATATTGTTATATTAAAAGTAGTTGCTCAGATTACCAGATATAGTCATGCAAAATTAGCACTAACTGTTCCTTTCAATGAACTGACAGAAGTAGGTAGTACAATTATCTTAGTCATCTTGAGTGCGTATACATATCTTTGTTCCTCTGCCTTCTTTCCCACCCACCCCTGCCCACCCAGTTGTCTTTCTTTTAGAACAGTTTCTTTCTCTTTCACTACATGTTTGTAATTTTTGGACCTTATTTACTCTTCCAGTGTCTTACACTAAGAAGACAATATGACGCTTACACATGAGTCTGATATATTTTACTTATGAGCATGGTCTCTAGTTGCATTCATTTACCTATAAAAGCCTCAAGTTTATCTTTCTTTATCTTTCAGTAATAACTCCAGTGTATAGAGGTAGCACTTTATTTATTTATTTCTATATTTACTTGATACAAGTTCTCACTATGGAGTTCAGACTCTTAGTGATCCTCCTTTCTCAGCGTCCCTAGTGCTGGAATTGCAAACATGCATCTCTATGTCTGTTTCTGGGGCCACTGTGCATGTGGTACTGGGAAAGGAACTTTTTCTTTTATTATTATTTTTAAAGACAATACAGAAATAGTAAGATAGCACTACCAACAACAAAAACATTAAAAATGATACCACATCTCTTTTGTCCATTCCTCATTTAATGGACATTTGGATTGTTTTCCAGATTTAACTATTACAACTTGTGCTGCTACAAACACAAGTGCACATATATTGCTGTGACATGATGATTTTGTTTCTTCTGGGAAAATAAACAGAAAGAAGATAGCTGGGTTGAATGGAACCCCTAATCCTAGATTTCTGAGGACTCTTCACAATGATTCCACAGGGGTTGTACCAGTCTACACTCCTAACAACAGCGCAGAAGGGGGTTTCCTTTATCTAAACAGCTCCACCAACATTTGATATAATATGGACTGATTTTTTAATGATAGCGATTTGGGGGGAGTTAGATGGAATCTCTGCTATTTTAAATTGCATTTCTCAAATGACCAATGCTATTGAACATTCTTTTATATATTTATTTTCCATGTGTATTTCTTCATCTGAAAAGTGCAGATTCGTCTGATGCCTATTTGTTTTGATTGGATGTTAGAAGTATGGGGCCTGATTTTTTGTAAAATTGTTTATATGTTCTAGATAGAAGTCCTTTGTCTGCAAACAGCTAGCTAAATTATTTTCCCAATTTGTGGGCTTTCTTTTTTCTCTGTTGGTGATTTTTTGATATGCAAAAATAAGATGGGATCCTGGTTGTTGATTCTTAAAATGAACATGTTTTATCACTATCACTTGCCTTCCTAGTCTCAGTTAAAAAATCAGTGTCATTTTTCCTGTTTCCTGGCAATAATACTTGCTGTCATTCTTGATTATTTATATTCCTTATCCAAGCTCCAGGAATATTTCTGTGTCCTGTCCCTGTTGTCTTCCAGATCATTGTTCTGCTCCATAGCTATGGGCCTAACTGTTGGATGCTTCTCTAACTTACTGAGAACACCCTGGCCCTAGGGGTACTGCGTTAGTCTTCCATCAAGAAGAATTTCTTGGGCATATGTGGTTGGTTAAATTACTGTCACGATTTTCTCAATTTCTCAGTTACCATTTTTCAAGATACAGTTTACTCAACTACTCAAGTACCACTCAAATTGTACTCCTTTCCACCATTTAACCTTGTCATGTCTGTCTCTCCTGATCTTTATTTTTCTATACTCCTTATATTTGTTCTGATTTGTGATAGAAGATAAAATAACTTTTCTAGAATTTCAACTCTCACTTCATAGTTTAACAGAAGTATTTTCTAATTTTTTTTCTATATTTAGGACAGGGTCTGCAGGGTCTGCATGGTCTCACTACATAGGCTGGACTTCTAGTGATTCTCCTGTTTTCAGCTTCCTAAGTGCTGGGATTACAGGTGTGCACCGCACCACCACACCCAATCTCAGTTGCTATCTCAGTGCGCCCTGGGGTTGGGATCCACATGGCACTGCACGTTGGGGTGTAATTTTTTTCTAAATGTATTTAGTACAGGGCCAATAGGGTCTCACTACACAGGTTGTATTTGTAGCGATTCTTCCTCTTTTTCAGCCTCCCAAGCGCTGGAATTACAGGCATGCGCCGCAAAGCCCAGTCTCAGTTGCCATTTCAGTGCACCCCGGGGGCGGGGGCTGGCACAGCCGGCCTGAAATCAAACCACTGGCCCCTGCATCTGCCTAAGCAGGCCCTTTAATCTGCTGAGCTATCTGGCTGGCCCTAACAAAAGTATTTAGAATATTTTGATTTAATCTTGTTAGCTAAAATATTATTCACTGCATTTGAATTTACTTTTTATTGCTATTACTTCTTCCTTATTAAATTTCCAAAAATATGATTGTGTTAAGCAGAATAGTAGTCTCACAGAGGAGACCCTTATCAAAACCATGAAACCTGCATTAGTTTATACAATAAATGGGATTGAATTAAGGATTTTGAAATGAGAATATATTATTGAAGGTACCTTGACTTGTACTCACATCTCTGTTTACAAAAGCAAATGGGGGAAAGATGTGACACAGATGGATGACAGTGAGGCCAAGGAAGCAGGTGTATACTATAGCTCTATGGCTAGAAGCTTGAGTGTTTGAAGAGTCGGTCGATGGCTTCTCCCTCGGAGCTATGAGGGGAGGATGGCTCAGCCCACATCTTCATTTCACGCAGTGACATTTCGGCTCCTGCTATTTAGAGCTGGATGAAAATCTTACACTCATGTTAATTTGTTACAGCAATCAAAAATATTAGAACATTTGTCAGCCTTAACTGTAGGAGAAAGAGTTTTGTTTAGAATAAGGCTGTAGGACTCTTCCATAATGTTTTATTTTGGAATATAAAAGCCCTATAAATACGTATTTGGCAAAGGTCCTTATTTTTTTCCTGCACATTTTACCTCCTCTGTATGCTAGCTTTTCTTACAAAATGAATGGTGAGGACACTGACTAGTGTCAAGTTTTCAGGGTCTGTCAAATTCCTGTTTGTTCACCCAGTTGGTTTATTTCTCCTGAGGAGAATAATGAATCTGGGCAGTGTTACCCCACATGCACACATCTCTTTCCAGGCTCTACTACATGGTTTTTCTTTTGGTTGGGATTCAAAGCTAGAGAACAGGTTAATCCAATGAGAGCTGTATGAATCCCATGGTAGCAAACAATTTATGTTCTGGCTCAAAATTTTATACTGGGTATCACAGTGAGTAATATGCAGTTACAAAATTGAAGATTTCTCTTCCATGGAACAGCTCAGAGGTTTAATTACGTTACCTTGCTTTACTAGGTCAACAGGACAAAAATATTTTGACTCTATCCAAATATTTTAATGATGTACTATGTAATATTTTTTAAAGGAACAGTAAACTCGTGGCTCAAGGATCTGTCCTGTTAGGAATAATTTTGAATATATTAAGTATGAGAATGATTATAAGTGTGAAAAAATATTATTAGCCAGAAATTATGTATTTTTTCCTCTCTTGAATTTTCAAAAATTTTCACGTATATTTCCAGAATATCATAGGCCTTAATCTGTTTATAGTTATTCTTTGTCAGAATTAGCCAAATGTATTAATAACTTTCTGAGCTTTGGGATTATTTATCTATTCTATAAACCAAATGAAGTAGAGAAAATATTAGCCAGACTTCTACCCAAATAATGACTCATGTACTACAGCCTGTCCTTACGTAATCTTATTCCGCTATAAAATGTTCTGATAATGTCAATGTTTCCAGATGCTTTAATTACCCTAAATTTGGTATTTGGCCATGCTTTCCTGGACATCATGACTTTACTCATAAGTCATTACACAGAAAGAGAGAAACGGAAATTTGGTACAAAACTGTTGGTAGCCTGGTGAAATTATAGGTGAATTTTATATCAACAATTTTTTCTAATTTTATGAGTATGACATATTTGTTGGAAATGAATATGAAGACTATAGTTCAACTAGTTTGTCTTTGCAAATTCTTGTTTTTATTTTAGAAGACAATTATTACATAAATTTAACTATTGCCTTCCTAATATTTTATTCATCAAGATAATTGAAACGACAGGTCTGAGGTTTTGGTAGTCTGACTTTCACATATAGATCAAGTTTTAATAATCTTAATCACTGTATTTAAAATTCTCAATTAAAATATGTTTACTCTAAAATGAATAAAGTCTTTTTTCTGTCTGATTTGATGCATTTACCAAGAATAATGGTGGTAAAGATCAGCACTCTACAGTATGATGAAGAAATCCTTACATTTAATATTGTGAATTATTGGGAAAGTGTTCGTTCTCGTGCTTACTAGGATGTGAACTACCACCCTTTCCTGATTCAGATGACTAATTGGTGTGCTCTTCATAGTTCAGCTGGCAGAGTGGAGGACAGTAGGCCTGACAAGTGGCTTACTGTCAGTGGAATGTTCTTTGTACGTGCAGCAAATACTGTATTTCTAATTCTAAATTGCATTTTATTGTTATAATTATTTCTCAAAGTGATCTAGAACTTTAAATTCATTTTTAAGATCACTTCTCATTACTATTTTAGGTAAATTTATTAGCATACTAAATTAAATTTTTGGCTGTCCCTGTCAAAGTCATTATGCTCACTTCAGCTGATGAGCATATTTGCATAAGCTTAACTATGCAAATGAGGAGGTTGAATTTGACAATTTATAAATTCCCTTATAAATCTTGTGGGAAAAAATAAAGGAAGTAATGATTATGAAAAGAAATGGGGGTAAAAGACAAAGATTAAGAGGTACATGTATGGAGTAGTAACTAGGATCAAATTTCAGAATATGTCATAGTCGACTTTTTTACGGTAATACTTGTATAACTTTCAAGGTGTTTGTACTTTTATTTCTTCCAACCTTTTCTTCTACTTGTATTATGTTATGTAATTCTACTATTAGGATTATATCAGTTTCAAAACTGTTTGTGATGGTAACGCGATTTAGAAATCACTTAGTTTAATTACTTAATATTTTATAGATGAAAAATTGAAAGTGAAGTAGCGTGCCCCACATTTTACTAGCAGAATATTGATGGAATCCTGTACTTCTCCCCACTCCCAGCACAAGCCCTGTATTCACACTCTCCAGTTTACTCTATATTTGTCCTTACTTCCTCTTCACAGTGGACCCAAGGAAGTGCAGCGTGTCCTGCTGGTGGAAACAGTAGGCTGCTTTTATGAGCGACTGATTAGAGAGGTGAAATGCCGATTGCTGCAACAATTTACGCTACGAGTGCCAGAACTTTCACTGTATTGAGATGATGCTTAGCATTTCCTTGAAACAATGTCTGCTTATGTGTAGTCAGTTTTATTACACTCATAAATCACAAAGCCCAGAAAGGAAGGAAGATTCCATTTCCTCAGCTTTCTTTTGCTCCCTCCAGGGAGAACTGTAATGCGAAAGGCATTTAGATCTTACCATAGTTCTAATACAGGAAAGTCTAATGATGTATTTTATCTACTGTCTCATACTCAGAGCTCGACTGTAATTGTCTCAGGTTCAGCCTTAATGGATGATATTTGTTGGCTCCATTATATTACACAGATGAGCATGAAAATGGCACATGGTGAATCTATGTGTAGAAATCTTAAACTTAAGTTATTCGTTCAGCATGAAATTATTTACTTCTTTTTATAAATCTGGGGAACAGACCAAAGCTTATACTGGACTACTGCCTATGCTTTTAAAAATGTCATTCTAATTTAATCTGTTCAAATTTAAGATTAATGTAAACAATATATGAGTTGATATATTTCCCATTAAAGATACTATACAATAAAACAATAACTAAGGCAATTGTAAGAGAAATGCAGAATCTATTCTATATAATCAACTTAAAATACAATAATTATTTGTGTTCTGGCATATTCATTATGATACCATAATAAAATATGAAAGATAAGTGACTATCATAAATAAAGGAATCATGATGTAACTTTATGTGCTATACACAGCATAAAATATAATATTAAAACAGAAGTTTTGAGATGTTTAATATTATAAAGCAATGAGCATGATATAATACTGTCAAATAAAATGATGATTAAATATAAAATTTAGCAAAATAAATTTTGTATACAATATGATCTTCATTGTGAAAATGCATATACACTCAACCAGAGAAAAACCATGGGGAAAAACACACCAGAGAATCTGGAAATAGCAAACAATAGAGAACCTTGTGTTGCAAAATTTGTTGTGTGGTTTTATGCATATTTTTTGTTCTTATATTATAGCCTGTGTATGCAAACAAGCAAATTTTATTTATTATTTGCCTCAAATATTCTTATTAGAGTTGTAATTTCTAAGGTATGGAATGCAGTAAAGTATTACCCCCCAAAAATACTGGAGTACTTTTTAGGAGTCTTATTTATTATTATTATTTTTTAGTATATTTAGTACAGGGTCTCACTACACAGCTTGGATTTGTAGTGCTCCTCCTGTTTTTCAGCCTCCCAAGCTCTGGGATTACAGGTGCACGCAGCCACGCCCAGTCTCAATTACTTTCTCAGCATGCCCCTGGGGTGGGCACAGCACTCTGGGATTGAACCCCCAGTGGCTGCACACTGCCTAAGCAGGTGCTTTAATCTGCTCAGCTACCTGGCTGGCCCTAAGAGTCTTATTATCTCTTTGTATCTAAAAAATCTGAAGAATCTTTAGAAAATAATAATTAGGATCACCATCTCCAGCTCTAATACTTAAATGAAATTGAGCTGTAATTATTAACTTTTTAAAAATTTTAAAAATACAATGTTGGTTTAACTTTTTAAAAATTTTAAAAATATAATGTTGGTTTAAAATTCTGAAAAGTTTACTCTAACAATGTTAAAGGTTTTTCTTTGATATAAATTATGTAAGAAAACAGCAATAAAGAGAAATATGATTAACCATAAAATTTATACAACTTAAAAGCATTCCTACACTTTTACATAAAGAAATGATACATGAAATTAAATTTCTCTAGGCAATTTAGGATTTCTTAGCCATGCTTTAGGGAATAATGCCGAGTATTTTGCTCATTTACTTTTGTTTGTTAAGTCGCCTGGAGCTTTCTTTCCTCACAATGAAACAGTGTGTGTTGCTTCTCAAGAACATGGGCACACAGAGTTATTCAGGCACTGTTCACATATATTTCATATAACAGTGACTGTTAGGTTTTAGAAAGATTTTCTAAAGATCTTCGCCCATAACTTACATAAAATGAATGCTACTATGCAGATAGTGACATTAAATTGTACATTCCTTTCCTAAAACATTTTAACTAGGTACAATTTTCTTAAGCGTGCATGAGGCATATGGCTTGCAAATGAGAAAACCACTGTAAACATATTTTTCCTTTCTTCCTAGATGTCATGATAAAATTGGCCAGCCACATCAGACTCTAGATACTTGAATAGCTGTTAGCTGGCTAAGTAGAGACACCAATGCAAAACTTAGGGTTTAAAAATATTTTGTTTATCATTAAAATATACTTTGCCCATGAAGGCTTCTGAGCTAGTTTTCTTTATTCTTCTCATCTGCCTGTTTCTATTTCACAGCCACTGGCCATTCACTAGCTAACAACATAATTATCACAGATATATTAACATCTGTACTAGGGAGATGAATCATTAGTTGGACTCTGCAAAAAGGAAAAAAAAATATGCTTCCATTCTTCAGCATTAGCTATTTGGAGTCCAAAAAGGTAATTTACTGCTGTTTTGCTGATTTAACTCTACGTTTCCTTAAAATAGTTGCCAAGTTAACTCACATTTGAAGACCTATATGCAATTAGCTTCTACTATTATGTGATCAAGTTGATAGTAAGACCATTTGCTCTATCAGCAGTTGTAACATCCTTTCTGTATGTCATTTAGCTATGGAAAAGGTCTCTTTAGTATGTTTTTAGCTCTGATAAAATGTGGTAACTTAAAAGATGTTAAGGTTTCTGATCTCTACCATCTCATTGCATATCACAAGTGACATTTTACTGATAATCAGTTAATATTTGTTGAATGAAGGAAGTAATCATTTGAGTAGAGTATATGTGTAATAGCCTTTGAACAGATTAGATGCTTTTTTTTTTTTTTTTTTTTTTTTTT
>NDGN011549189.1:0-16910 GCA_002564285.1 Tympanoctomys barrerae | reverse complement strand
CCTGAACACCCTGTAGACCCTTCCCTAAAATACAATAATAATAATAATAATAATAATAATAATGTGTCTATTTCTCCCTGCTCTAAAGGCCAGGATGTCAAGGTATGGAGGACCCCGTGTCTGGTGGTGGCTCTCTTCCTGATTTTAGGTAACCATTGCTCATGGTATCCCCACTTGACTCAGAGCAGGTGGAAAGGAAGTAAGCTCTCTGGTATCTCCTTATAAGGGAATTAACCCCACTGATGTGCACTCCATCTTCCTCACCAATTTTTCTCCCAAAGTCCTCACCTCCACACATCATTACCTTGGAAGGTGGCCTTCAGTAAGCTTGGAGGTAACACAAATATTGTCTACAATATCATACTATGGAAAATCCAACCATAATATCAATAATGCTGATCTCCATCTTCTATTTTGCTTTTCATTTGTAATTTGGGTTTCTCACATAAGAGAAACCATGCATCATTTAAGCTTGTGTATCTGACTTATTTCACTGTATTCTCATGAGGCATCCACATTCTCACAGATGATCCAAGTTTATCTTTTTTATGGCAGAGTAGTGCTGTATTGTGTGTAAATGCCTTATCTGCTTTATCCATTCATCATTGGTGGACATACAGGCTACTTCCAAGATTTAGCCATTATAAGTCCTGCTGCTGCATACATGTCTATGCACACATCATGATAATATAATACCTTCAACCCTTTCAGGAAGATGCCTAGAAGGAGAATAACTGGGTGAGTCAAATGAAATCTGTAGTTTTAGTTTGGTTTTTGTTTTGTTTTGTTTTGTTTTGTTTTGTTTTGTTTTGGTATTAGGGATCAAACTCAGGACCTTGTGTTTGCCAGGCAGGCACTTAAGCCCCTGAGTTATCTCCCCAGCTCAGTAGTTGTAGTTTTTAAAATCAAAATCTCCATGCTAATTTCCATATCCCATTTTCTAAGCACTAATGGAAACATTTTGTTGTATTCCTTAAAATCATGGCATGTTAACTATCTTTCCCTCCATTCCCTTATTTGTATTCTTTTGCTTTTTACCTGTTTGGGATGTTTATCTGGGTAAATATTTGTTTTATCTGCTTTATTATATGACTTCTGGAGGAGATGAGGTCGCTTGCTTGTAATCCACTGATACACAGCAGAATGCTTGGGATTTCAATCCAATAATAATTCATGCACATTGTGATCAAAACTGTAAGCCTAACTCTAGTGTCCTTGCCAGATTTACATGTCACTGATATGAATGTTCTACTCCTCATGTAAGTAGTTCCAAAGAAGCAATCCTGTATTCCCAAGAGACATATGGTGACATCTGAAGATGATTTTGATTGTCACAACTGGGCTAGGGATGAGGGATTGCTACTGGGTAGGAATGCTACTGACTAAGCTACCACACACAGTCCTTCCCCCTTCCAACAAATTCCTACTGTAACCCAAATGCCACAATGGCCAATACTGAGAAACCCTGCTTTAGGTTCAGATACCAAATTGTTCTTAAGGTCATATTTTTCATGACGTGACCTACAGAAACTATGATCACGTATGTTTAGTTTCTTCATCTATTAAATGAAAGTATCCAGTTAGATCGCCTCTCATCTCATTGCCAGGATTTGGGGGACTTCCTGGAGCTAAAAGGCCACATTTAAGGAGGAACAATGGAACCCAAAGTGTGACTAGCTAGTATAGGCACAGATGAAATGGGGGAAGTAATGGCCTGGATGTCGAGTATTTGCTGATTGGTGATGAGATGATTCCACGGTTCTGCTGTTTGTTTGTTTGTTTGATGTCAGTTTTTTAATTTGGAACATAACCCCAGAAAGATTTGGTTGCTTACACCTCCTGAGCCTCCCTCCTTTAAAGGTGCTATTAGGGTTGAAAACAGTGCTGTGAGGAATAAACTCCTTGTTGTAGTCAGGATTTATAAGGAAAAAGATTTAATACATGACACACAATTTATAGGATTATTTTATAAAATTCACCCAGAGAGTCCACAGTTGTCCACACACTAGAGCACCAACGAATCCAGCTGAAGGACTAGATGACACAGCAATGCCCTGCATGAGTCCAGCTGAAGACCTCGAGCCCTAGGAAATTTCCTGCATGAGTCCAACTGGTAGCCTAGAGCCCACAATGTCTTGTGCAAGTCTATAAGAGTTCTGCACTGGAAGGCCCCAAGGTCAGTGGTAGAAGCTAGAAGTCTGCTCCAGCGGACTGAAGGATCTATGTCAACAGGCTGAGGGGTTTGCATTGGAGCCAGGAAGCAATGCTCAAGGTAAGAACCAAGGTTCCCCAAAGAGAACCATAGCCCTCCCCAGTGCCAATGAGGAGGTGAACTCCTCCAACATGAAAACAGCTGAATTTATGTCAGGAAAGCCAGCATGACAAGCTTTTCCCTGTGAATCAATAGCATCCAATTTTCCCCTCCAGTTCTTTTATACTGTTGGCAGTAATCCTCAGATGGGCCATCCACACCCAGAACCACACTGATTCAGTTCACCTATGTGTCACAAGTTGCTCAGCATTTAATGCACCATACTCCTTTTATTAAAACAGGTTATATACCCTTCAAGCTCCCATGGAGAACTTGGAAACTGTCAGCTATCCATCTCACCTTAATATTGGGAAATTTCCCAGCCAGAAAGAGTCCCCTTGACTGGTGAGTGAACCTTGCTCATGAGAACTGGTGAACATGGATGCTACCCCATGGTCACTTTGCAATTATTTCTTCTCATGTACTTCAAGAAGGACTTGTAGAGCAGATAGTCTTGATTTAAGTCTCATCCTGAAATTTACTAGTTATGACTCACTTTGCATTCTATGCCTTAGTTTTCTCATCTGTATAATGAGGCTAATAGTATAACCCCCCTCAAAAAACTATATTTGATAAACAATAGGAATATATATATATATATATATATATATATATATATATCAGACGATGGTTCTTATGTTCTTGGATTTGGTGTGTCTTCATAATGAGTTTGCTTAACCGATGGCATTTGAGATCTGGCCTGTGCTCTATTTGCACATCATTCCCTGCCCTCTCTGATATCTCCTTTGATTTTCTATCCCTTAATTGCCAAGAATCACCTGCAAAATATTTATGCCTCTGAGACCAAGAAATGATATAGTCACCATGACCAACAAATCCATCCCAAAGGAACTTAGAACTCAGAATCACAAAAAAGTTGTCTAATTTTTGTCTCTGGCTCCTGACACAGTTCTTCTGACTCACAAGAGTGACAGGAGAATCTTAAGGAGTCATAATGAGCTTCTTTTTTACTACGCCTGAGCCAAGGCAATAATGTGACTGTTGATGTGTTCCTTGAGAGCTTCAGGATAGAGAACAGCTATGAGGGGAAGCAACTGTAGGGCTAGACAATTGTCCTTTTCAGGCCTGAATCACTGCTATCTCTCCTGAACTTCATAAGAAGACAGAAGGACCACAAATTGAGTTAATAACCAGTAACCTATGACTTAATCATGCCTAGCTAATGAAACTACCAGAAAAACCCTAACAATGGGCTGAGAATTTCTCAACTGATAAACCATCAGCTGCCCTGAAGTAATAGACCTGGAGCGTGGAGGCTCCGTGCAGCACCCACCATACCTTGCCCTGTGCATCTCTTCCATCAGGCTATTCCTTGCTTCTTTCTTTTGTAATAAATGACAAATAATAAATTCAGTGGTTTCCTGAGTTATATGAGTCACCCTAGCAAATTACCTGAGAAGAGTTTCTTGGATTCTGAAGTTTACAGCTGGACGGTAAGAAGTAGGGGTGACAAGAAAAACCTGCAAGTGGCATCTGAAATGGGACTGAGCCCTTAGCTCACAGAAGATGATGATTACTCCAGGGAGATAGCGTCAAAGTTAAATTGTAGGTTACCCCGTTCTGTCCAGCTAAGCAAAGAACTGGCTGATTTGAAGGAAAAAAAAAAGGTCCCATAGACTTAGTGTCAGCAGTAAGTCCAATATGAGGAGGAAAAATTACTTAGATGGCATCTACTACAAATGCATTTGTAATTGGTGAAGATAATCAAGAGTTACTTATGCTTTTGGTAGTGAAATTCAAAAAGTGGAGAAAAGCTCATCACCCGTGAGCTGATAGACAAAGATCCTCCACTTTCTGAAGCCCCACTGCAATTTTTATGGCTCTGTGTTACAACACTCCATTTATATTGGTCTTGTTTTATTTACCAGGTTTTCCCCAAGATGGACAACTTGAGAAGGGCTTTCAGACTTCTATGGACCTCCAAGCTTCTAAGCATCACAGTACGTCTGTAATTGCCACCTTCATTCAAGTACAGGTGTCTGTCTAAATGACTACGAGGAGTGATGAATGACTGAGTGAAGGGAGGAAGGAAGAAAAGAAAGAAGCAGCATTTCTAACCACTCTTAGCTGATGAATGCTGATCACCTGAGACTGGAATGAAAATCCCAACTATAACCCCAAGTTGTATTATATGTGTATATAGTTTTATGTCTTACATTGAATATTAAGCACTTGGTAATGACCTGTTTCATTTTCATGAATGTGTAAATTAGGATAATAAAACTTGAAATTAAATTCACAGACCAGTCTCAATTCAACCATCTCCAGTTTTCCTTGCTGTGTCCTTTCGAGGGCACTCAACTTGATACTTTACTTCAGAATATTTTTCAGTGTTCTGAGTGGTGGCTGTCCTTGCATTAACTCTTTTGCTGCTCCTTTTTGACTTGAGCTTAAGGTTAGCTGTAGTAAATAAAAGGCAACCTCAGGGGTCAGGGAGACAGCTTGGTGGTCTAAGTGCCTGCCTGGCAAGCACAAGGACTGGGTTTGCATCCCAAGTAGCGCATGCCATGCCAGCCTAACAGGCGTGGTAGTGCTTGCCTGTAATCTGAGAGCTGCGGAGGCTGAGACAGGAGGATCATTATGAGTCTGAGCTGGGTAGTGAAGTCCTGTACCAAATAAATAAGTCTTTAAAACAAAGAAAGAAAAAGAAAGGCAAGGGTTGGCAAAATAGTTCAATGGACTAAGCACCTGCTTAGACAAGCGCAGGGACTGGAGTTCCATCCCCAATACCACATGCTGAGCAACCCCCCACCCCAGGGGTATGCTGAGCCATTGACTGAGTCTGGGCTTGGTAGCACATGCCTGTAATCCCAACACTGGGGAGGCTGAAGACAGGAAGATCACTACGAGTCCAAGCTGCATACTGAGACCCTGTACCAAATACATAAAATAAAAAATAAAATAAAGGCAACCTCAGACAGTGGTGTCTAAAAGAGCATCTGGTAGTAAAACTTAGAAGTGTCCTTTCCTCTGTCCTCAGAAATTAATCACAATATAAAACACATCAAAGAGCAGCCTCAGCCCTAGTCCCGATCAGTCTCTAGATCCATTAGTAATTGGTAGGAAATAGCACAGAGAAATCTGAGGAATTAGTCAGGAAAATTCACAGAGTATGAAATGTTAAAAAATAAAGACTGTTTCCCTCCTTAAATCAACACAAAGAGGAAGGAGGAGATGGAGCAGGAGCAGGAAGCTGGAAGAGTAACCTACAATCAGGATGTCACATGAACCAAAGCCCAAGCGTGGGCCTTTTTTGGGTCTTGAGTCAAGCAAACAAATGATTAAAATAAAGTCATATTGATGAAATAACTTAATAGCATACTTTTAAATTATAAATTCTTAAAGAAATAATGATATTGTGGGTATATATTTTTAATATATATTGCATTGCTATGTTTGGGGTATTGCTTACATGCTTTCCCGCAGGTTCACATATAGGAAGCCTGGTCCTCAATGCAGTGATATGGGGAAATGGTGGCATATTTAAAAGGTGGAACTAGGGAAAGGTAGTCGGAAGCTGGGTGTGTGGCCCTCGGAGGGTGCTCATGAGATTGTGCCTACAAAAATGGGTTGTTGAGAAAAAGCAAGAGTGGTCCTTCCAAATCTCTCCATTTATCATTTATTGTTAAATACCTGATACCTGAAGCTGGTTAATTATTTTAAAGTTCCTTGCTTTAAGACACTTATCTTTTAGTGTACTAAAGGTACTTATGAGCAAAATAACAATTTCTAACATTCAAAATAATGTAAGAATGATTTCTGGTTTTGTCCATGATGGAATAACAAGGGCCAGATGAGCCTTCTGCCTGAAATAACATCTCCCCCAAAAGATCAAATATATGGATGGATCAATGGTTTAAGGCAGAGTATGTCAGACAACAAAAGATAGTCTTCCCTGAGAGGTAGGGAAAAAAGAGGGGACCCTACGATTAGCACTGTTTCCTCTAAAGAAAGCTGCAGATGGTGGCAGGAAAGACACGGCACAAACAGTTGAGGTACTTCCCCAGGTTGAGGAAATAGATCCAAGAATCCAAGAAAAGTTGTTTTTGTTTGTTTGTTTGTTGGGGGGGGAACACCACAAATGAGAAAGCCGCACAGAGAAAGAATTCCAGAGATGTACAGTCACCCTTGAGTTTCCCAACCCAGAGTTCTGAGTTCTGATCAATGCTTGAAGTGTGTAGGAAATAGCTAAGAAGAAGGAAACCGCCCCTTAGAAGGATAAGTGGGAACAGTGCCAGGGCTCACACAAGACTGGGAAGGGTGTCTGCTCCCACCAGGCTGACTGGAGAGCTACACATCAAGCCACCCTGAGCCATGCAGTTGGGAAAGTCCTGCTTCAGTAGTGGAGGACCATGAGACTCAGAGGGAGCACTGTTCGCAGTTGTGTGACAAATCATAAACACAAGACCCAGCAGGACCAAACTATTTTTAAGTAATGTAACTGCAGCCCAGTACTATGTTGATGAAAATTCTTAAAATAGTAAAAAAAAAAAAATGTCTTCCAATCAGCAAGGCAAAATTCAAAAATAATTCCTATCTGGCATCCAACAAAAACTTAGAAGCAAAAGAAGCAAAGAAGCAAGAGCAGCAGCAGCCTCACACTGCTTAAGATGAAGAAAATTATCAACCAATAGACAGCAAGAATCACCATAGATTTTGGAAATAGAAGACAAGGACAGTGAAAGTTTTAATGACTTTATTTCAGATGTTCTAGTGTAGCTAGACTGCTAATACCAGAAAACACAGACTATAAGACAAAAAAAAATTAGAAACAAAAAAGAACATTTTCATAATGAAAGGAAGCTCAATTCATCATGAAGATAGGGTAATTACATACAGATAGTCACCTAACACAAAAACTGAAAAGCCAAAAGGAAAAATTGACAGAATTGAAGATAGAGAGCTGGGGAGATAGCTCTTGCCTAGTAAATGCACAGGCCTGAGTTCAATCCCTGGTTCTGAAGAAAAAAAAAAAAAAAAGACTTGAAGATGGATGTAGATAATTCACCAGTAATAGAAATGTCAATATCCTACTCTCAATGATGGATAGACTTACAAAGAAAATTAACAAGTATGAAGGGCTAGAAAAACTTTGAACTAATTTGACTTAACATCTATACAGTGTTCAACCCAAAAACTGTTGACTGCATTATTTGTAAGTTTACAGAGTATGTTTATAAGACAGACCATAATCACAGTTGTAAAGTGAGTATTAATAAGCTCAAAAATTTTCAAGTTACATATTAATAATACAAAAGACATCAGTAATAGAAAGCTAACGGAAAATTTCCAAATATTTGCAAATCAAGTTAACAGTCTAAATAACTCATGAATCACAGAATAGATAAAAAGAGTTTAGAAAATATTTTATTACTTAAATTAAAATGCAAATACACCAGAACTGTGGGAAACAGTTGAAACATTATTTATAGGAATATGTATATCAGGAAATGCCTGTATTACAGAAAACAAAAAGTCTAAAATTTAAAATTTAAATAAAATTTAAAAATTCTTTGAAACACACCAATATCAAAGTTTACTCATTTAGGAGTAAATAACCTAAATAATCCTGTATCTATTAAAAATTGATTTATGGGATTAAAAAAATTTTGCAAACAAAACTCTAAGACCAGATGACTTTATAATATTGTGGAATTCTACCAAACTTTTTTTAAGAGAGATAATAACAATTGCATACAACTTTTTCCAGTAAATCTGAGATAATGGAGTATTTCCCAACCTATTATACTGTCAGTATTACACTTGTTGCAAAATTAGACAATGATATTACAAGAAAAAACCTACAGGAAACCGAGATCCTGCTAACTTCATGGGATCTAAGAAGAAAATTATCCTCAAATCCCTTCTATTCTCTTTGTCTAATTATATTGAACTAAGCCACTTCTTCCCATTCCCATGAGTCCACTGTGTTTTATTTGAAAGATTACCCAAGCTTCCTTGCTGTCTTCCCTTCACTTAATATTACTTTAAGTTCCTAAAATCCAGACTCCTTCTATAGGTGGAGGGATCTTCCCAGAACACAGCTTGGCCTCACTGCTCTTCTGTATTCCGGGAAGGGCCTAAACTCCTTGGCAAACCTTAAGCATCTCACCTGTCAGTCACCCCAAGCTCCTCTGCCACCTCCTTATTTTCATGCCTCTCTCCATGAGCCAGTCACACTGGCTCACTTTCTCTTTGCAGCCCAGAAGCCATGTGTTTGTCCTGTCCTCTGAGCGCTAATATTCACTATTCCTACCTCTTGGAATACTTCTACCCTACACATTTCCCAGCACTCCTTTCCCCAGATCAGCTCTTGATCATCTGTCCTCCAACTGCTCCCATAGAAGAGCATTTTTCTCCCTCTTCTGTAGCATTTACTACAATTGTCTCTGACAATTGTTTAGTTATTTTCTCATTAGCTCATCAACTCCTCGATGGCAATAATCATCCATTACTCATTATGACCCTCCCCCTTGGCAGAACATTTTGGAAGATAAAAAGAATGGTTAACAAATATTTGTTAAATGTAATAAGTTCCATTTATTAAATGTTTACAGTATTCCAGTCACTATTCTAGGGACTTCATGGACATTATCTTTTTCCTAGCATGTCTATCCAAGAGACACTATTTTTATACTCATTTTACAAAGGAGAAAACTAAACTGATAAACAAAAATTTATATAGTTCATCTGACTCACAACAGATACTTCATACAAGCTGAATTCAAACTCAAGTAAGTCTCTAGGTTCTATATGTCTAAGCACAATAGTTACAAACAAATGAATGAATAATACATGAATGGATGGATGGATGATTTCAATAGCTACTTACTATATAACTGTTCTGTATCAAGGTCTACTGTAGGTACTAGGGATACTGTATTGAATAAAATAAACCAAACTCCATAACTTGAAGGAGTTTATATTCTAGAGAGGAAGATAGTCAATAAGAAAAATGTATAAATATTTTGATCACAAATTCTATAAAGAGAACAAAGGCATGGAAGAGAAATGGAAGACATTCAATACTAAACAGGGTAATCAGGGGAGGATTACTGAGAAATGACATTTGAGTAAATAAATGAAGGAGATGAATAAACAAACAAAAGCTTTTCTAACATTACATGATGCTTTGTAAACAAAAAGTTTTTCATAAAAGATAGTTTTAATATAAGTATATGCTATACATAGACATATTTATACTAAAAATAATTTTATGTATAGTTTTGTTTATTAAAACTAATAATTCTACACTCATGGAAAATCCCACTTGCAGGTCAAACTAAGAAAACTGCTCTTTAGTACAGGCTTCGAGCCTATAATATTTATGTTTCTTCTGAAAATTCGGGCAATGAGACTGCAGGACATAGAAATGTTAGCATGCATTCTCCTTGACAGGGCACGCAGCTCCACCAAGATGTCTCCCATAAGCAGGAAATATCATTGTGTAGATCTTGACAGATGGGTCTTGCCCATTAGGGAGGACATTTAGGATGATTCATACCAACTGGCATATCAACAGATTTTGAAAGAGAGCTATTAAAAATGGGATTGTGTTAGCTCTAATTTATGCTAAGTCAAATAAGTAAAACAAGGAGCCTATTAGAAAGGAGATGTAAGATACTTAATTAACATTTGAAGGCTTTGAAAGGCAGAAGGAGGCACATAATTAGTAATTCCATCAGGCTGTAAAATTCTGCTTTTCAAGGAAGAGCTAAAATAGTACAATGATTTTTTTTATTAGACCTAAAATGTTATCTAAACTTAAACAGTGCTGGATGTCTGTACAAGTCAGTGGGTTTCCTCTTCTGGGCTCTAAACCATATAGCCACAAAGCAACTCTAAACTGACAGCAATTATAACACTGACATCCCCTAATAATAGGTCTTTCAATTGCCTTCCCTCAACTTGAGTCTCCATAGGTTCTTACCTGAAGCATCCTTCGTGCCATGCGTTTAAGTGTTTCTTCCTCAGTAAGCATTCTAGCACCTTTAGGATTCCATTAAATCTTGTTATCTGCCCTCTTTTATAATACTTACCATACTTGGAATTCACCATATATTCTCCATCCCCTCCCTAGACTGGGGCCATGTTCATAACGACCAGTTTCGTTTCTATCTTCCTAGGATCTGGAATGCTTTGGATGAATAGATGTTGCTCAAGAAACATGAATAGATTGCAAGGCCTTAAAGAGCTTGGCAGTCTTAATAAGATGAACTAATTATTGAGAGAGTTATAACAATGATGTAAAGTGTAGCACAGAGGAAAAAATAATGATAAATTTCAGTTCTCTAGATATTAAATTTATGTCGCATTTCTTTTACAAGGCAAAAAATATAAATACTATTTTCTTTAAAAAGTTAAGCATTAGGACTCAGTAGATTAAGGAATATTCTCTTTACTCTTAAAAATTAAAGAAATAAAAAGTCCGCTGATATTTCTTTGGAATCCTAGACTCTTTCTGTATAGAGAACTTAGAACACATGATAATAAGGAGTGTAATTGTTTGATCAATTTTGTGTACCCATATCTGGTAATCGGAGCAACAAATTTGATGGTAGTAACATGTAATATAACAATCACTGTTAATTTTCTATTCTTGTTTTGAAATTCTGTACCATTTGTATTGTTTTATGTTGCTTTGTTTCTCTCTTTGTTCTTGGTATTTGTTTTTGTTTTTTCTCCTCTTTAAAATAAAAAAGGAGATTTTGATCAACAATATGTACAAGTTGACCATACATTGCTAAGCACCCATTTGTTTTAGTAACAAAACCATCTGTTAAAGTAAGATGAGAGGATTCTATAGTTAGATATATATTTCCCATTTCTTGAGTTCTATGCCTCCGTGAAGGTAATCCAGATTAAAGAGGCAATATTTCTGCAGAAATAATAACATACTAGCAGCTAACCTAGGGTTTCTCAAATTCAGTATTATTGGTATTTTGAACAGGATAGTGTTTTATTGTTTTGATGGTTTAGGGGACCAGAGAGTTGTCCTACATATGATCAGATATATATATTAGCATACCTGGACATTACAGAATAGATGCTAGTAGTGTCCCTTCAGTATGGAATTAGGAGGCCAGGGAGACAGTGGCATAGGCACCTGCCTGGCAAGCACCAACTCCTGAGTTTGATCCCTGGTACCAAAAATAAAATAAAATAAAATAAACGTATGGAGCTAATCTTTACTAAATGCTTAACACATTGCTATTGCAAAGTTCTCACTGGAACTATCTCATTTAATTGTTAAAAAATATTAGTATGACTCAGGAATAATTAGTATACCCATTTTTTGTGTGTGTGGAACCAGGGATTGAACTCAGGCCATTGCACTTGCCATGGGAAGCACTTATTCCACTAAGCTATTTCCTCAGCCCTATATCCAGTCTTTAGATGAGAAAAAGTTTAGATTGCTGAATGTCACACAGCCACTTGTGACATCTCAGAGTTGTCATCACTACTCTATTTCTCCAGGAGTTTGTGGTTGGAAAAGAATGAAGTAGAATTTGATAAAGGAGAACAAAGTAGACACTGATGTTAGCTAATTTCTGCTTTATGACTGCTTTCCAACAAAGGCCAGCTAGGGACAGCTAGCAAGTCCTGATAGGACTTCATTAGAGAGGTGACCCTCAGACGGTCACAGCGAGCATCTTTTCCTTTTCTGTTTGTGAGTCTGCCAGCTATCAGCAGGCTATGTGCTTAAGTAAACAAGAAAGATATGAACAGGAAGATGAAAGCCAAAATTGAATTACTGTATTATTGTTTGTTTGCCAACATTTAGTAATAGCAAACCCATACAAAATAAGTCTGTTTTCTGTGTACCAGATTTCATGGTAGGATGCCAGACGTAAAATCTGATGCCAAATTTCTGATCCTCTGGCCTATTCCATACCCTCTACATCTGGAAAAACTAGAGGAAGAGCCCAGACAGACTAGCTTGAGAGTTAAGCCTCTGTGTGTGGCAGAACTGCTTTATGAGCAGTTCACATCCTGTCTCAGGAAAAGCAAAGCAAGTTCAGTGATACTGGGAGACTCTTGAGATTCTCTGGGCAGCAGAGAAGTGATGAGACTCCTTCAGACTTGGTTGACAGAATGTGACTCCACTATTATGATATGCTCTGGGTAGGTTGATTCATGAAAAGTCCTCCCTATGGAAATCAAGCTGTCTAGAGAAGCTACACCAGAATTAATTAGAGAAGATTCCAAAAGAATACCAATAGGCAAATTGTCCAGACTAAATTTAGAACGAAGACTACAAATCTCTAGGAAGTAATAGTTATATAACTCAGAATAAGCTTTTTCACATATAAAGCAGGAGACATGCTTTATGTGTTAGCAGTCCACAGAAGTGCTGTTAACAGCAACAAAACACAGATACAAACTTGTATGCCTGTCAATGGAAATGTGAATGGTTAGCCCACCAGACATTCACATGGGGAATGTAATCCAGTATTCAAAATCAGGTGAAGAGGAAAGTACACAGCCCCATCCCCTATAGCCATCCTATCCCACTAATGGGAATAAGAATTTCTTTTCTAGTTTACAGTCCATAGACACAGACTCAGGAAAAGAGAGAGCTGATTATAGGACTACAGAATATGACCTTACCTGCAATACCATATTATTAAGAACCTACTTTAGTTTCTTTTACTTGGTACATTTTATCAGTCCAAAATATGATAGATAAGGGCCGACCAGATAGCTCAGTGGACTAAAGCCCCTGCTTAGGCAGAGTGCAGTGACCGGGGTCAATCCCCTTCATGCCATGCCAGCCCTGCCCCTGGGGCATATTGAGAAGTGATTGACACTGGTTGTGGTGGTACATGCCTGTAATCCCAGCACTTGGGAGGCAGAAAACAGGAGAATCACTAAGAGTCCAATCTACATAGTGAGACCCTGTAGACTCTGTACTAAATACATAAAATTAAAAACAATATGATAGATATATTAAATGGCAAAAATACAGTGTTAAGAGAATAAGCATCATAAGCAGACATAAATATGTGAGGAATGTTGGACTTAGTAGACCAGGAATTTTAAAAGATGTATATGATCCATAGGCTAAGGGATCCAATGGCAAATGTACACAAGGTGCGAGAACATATAGGCAATATAAGTAGAGATAATGAGAATCTAAGAAATATACACAAATGCTAATGATCAAAAATACTGTAATAGAGATAATGAGTAACTTGATAGGCTCATTATTAGACTGCTCACAACTGAGGAAAGAATCTGAACTTGAGGGTATGTCTATAGGAACACCCAAGACAGGAAAGCAAAGAGGAAAAACTACTGGGAAAAAAGGACACAAAATATCCATGAAGTCTGGAATGACTGAATAAAGAATAACATGTGTATTAGAAATACCAGAAGACAAAAGAGAGAAAGCAGAAAATTTGAAGTGGTAATTCGTGAGAAGTTCCCTCAAATCAATGCCAAACACAATGCCAAAGATTGAAGAAGCTCAGAAAACATCATACAGAATAAGTGTAAAAACACCATATCTTTGGTCTTTGGCCAACCTATAGAAAACTGAAGATTGAAAATGCCAAAGGAAGCCAGAGAAAAAGAACACTTTACCTGTTGTCGTGGATTAGCTTGATTATATCAATTTGATTAGCTTAAGAGCAGTCCAGGGATTGATGGAGCATACATTTGGACATATCTGCATAGTTTATGGAGGTATTGTATCTAGTCTTTGGCCCCTTCCTCTCTGGCATGTTTCCCTGATCTGCTTCCCAGCTTCCATGAACCAATCTTCTTCGTCATACCATGCCCTCCACTGTGATGTTTTCCCTTGAAAGCCAGCTAACCAGGGACTGAATCCCCCAAAGTTGTAAGCCATATTTAAACCTTTTCTCCTTTAAGTTGTGCATCCTGGTTATCACATCTATCAATGAAAAGCTGGCCTATATTTTATCAAAGATAAACATTCCATTTCTCCTCTGAAACCATGAAAGATATTGTGCATATATAATATATATGTTTCATATGCTTATTTATAAGTAAAATGAGTGACAGAAACAATACAAGTGATGAGAAGCAGGAATTAAGGGCTACTCTGTTATTATAAGGTGCTTGCAGTACTCATAAATCAATATTCTAATATTTTCCAAGTGGATTGGGACAAATTATAAACAAAATATTGCAAATTCTAGGCAATCACTAAAATGAAACAAATGGCAAACCCAAAACAAAAATACAACAAAAAACACTGGAATGCTAACAAAGGAGATAAAATTGAATTATATAAGCTGCTAAATTAAAACCATAAAAAGAAGAAAGACAGTAGGCAAATATAGGAACAAAGAACAAAGGCAATAAATAAAATGTTTTAAAATATGGTAGATATTAATCAAATTATAACAATAATCATTTTAAATATCAATGGTTTAAATTCACTAATTAAAAGAGATTGTCAAAATACAAGACTCATTTAGGTGTTGTGTACAAGATAATCATTTTAAATACACAGGCACTTAAAGCTTTAGGGTGACTGGATGAGAGAAATATATATCATGTCGATGCTAATCAAAAGAAATCGGGAAGAAAGAAGGAAAAAACATACATTTATGTATATACACAGGATGGCTTTGATAATTGTACTGCTCATTTCTGCTGGTCTATGAAAGAAGCAGTTAACGTTTAATTTTTTTCTTCTTTTTGATTTCTTGTAACTTTTTTTTTTACCAATTTTGAATAGTTATATCTGATAATCTAAACAACTAATTTGAAGACAACATTATGCAGTACAACAACCATTGTCATATTATTTTATTTAGTGAAATTATGTATCATTTTCAATTTTTTTTACTATTTTATGTTCTCTAGATATTTAATGCAGAGAAGAGAAAGTATATGTCTATACAAAGACTTGAGTACAAATATTTATAATACCTTTATCTGTAACAGCCTATAACTGGAAACAACTAACATGCCAACTTATGAATGAATGAACAAGCAAATTATTGTATAATCAAACAATGAAACCAACAGTAAAAAGAACTGAAGTATTAATATGTATATATTAACAATAACATGTATCAATCTCAAAGCAATTAAACCAAGTGAAAAGAAGCCACACAAAATACAGAATTTTCTACATCTGATTTCATTAAGATTACAGGAAATTAAAAGTACTCTCCAGTGAACCAAAAACAGAGCAATGATTGCCTGAAAATACAAGGGAAGAGCTGATACAAGAAAAGGATTTCAAAGGGCCTGGAGAAACTTGAAAGGTGATGGATCAAAGGTACATCCATATGTCAAAACATTAAATTATATACATTAAATGTTTACATATGTCAATAAAATTTTACTAAAAGAAAAAAACTAAATAAAAATAAAAATAATTATATAACCAAAATCTAAACCTAAACATTAACACATAAAAAGAAAAAAAATTCAAAATCAAGAAGCTGACCAGAGCCCAAATGAAGATCTATCAATTAAATACCTATTTGAAAGAACTATCTAGAACATAATACAAAAAGTGATATTTACCAATAAGATTTCTTAGTTTTCTTATATACTTCTCTAAAATTAGAAGAGAATTTATCATTTAACAAAGGGAATGTGTTTTAAATGACTTTCTTTAAAATAATTCCATAATTTGAGAACAATGTACTAACGTTTATTTCAAAGATGTATTCCAATGTGAAAATATGTACTCTTGTATTTATCATTCTCTTGTTGTCAACACTGCTATGGTCTAAAATTTCACACTTCTTATTTATTAAATCTTAAAATCCTATGAGTAGGTTTCAGATCACTGTTCTTGATCCTTCATTTTGTTTTTTAATTCAATGAGACTTTTTGATTTGTGTATATGTGACACGCATGACAATTTTTACTGCTCTCTATGTTGTCAATTGTATAAAAGTTATGAACATAATACATTCTTATTTTATATTAAAATGTAAGACAAATAAATAAATAAAAATTAAAACAAAAAGAAAAAATAAAGAAATCAAGAACAGCTATGTTACTTTCAAACAGAACAGACTTCAGAACAAGTAAAGTCATTGGAGATAAACAAGGCATTGCATAACTCTAAAAGATTAATTCTTAATGTATATGCATGTGACATTAGAATATTGAAATACACAAGGCAAAAACTGATAGAACTGAAAAAAATCCACTATTGTAATTGGATATCTAAATATTGTTCAGAGCCAAAATTAAGTATAGTTGAGTTCAGTTAGATAACTGGATATAATTGATGTCCATAGACTACTTCGCTGAATTGCAGTAGAATACACATTCTACTAATGCTTGCATGAAAAATTCTCTGTGACATATGATATTCTAGACCATAAAAAATGTCTTCATAAATTTAGCAGAACAGAAGCCTTACTGTGTCCAATATCTGCTGTCAGATCAAAGTGGAATTAAACTAGATATAAGTAAACAAACAAACAAAAAAAAACTGGTGGAAAATCCCAAGATGCATGCAAGTTTTTTGATGAAAAAAAAGTAAAACAAAATTTCATAACATTCATGTACCTAGAATATTTAAATGACAATGGAATATCCATCTCTGACAAAACTAAACAAAAAAGGGGATACAAAT
>NDGN011549181.1:0-15827 GCA_002564285.1 Tympanoctomys barrerae | reverse complement strand
ATATATATATATATATATATATATATAATAGCCATGATTCATAATTTTCATGTTACTTTACACCCAGTAGTATCTGGTCACTTTGCCATTCCTGGGACAAAATTCCTAACACCTACAACTTGAAGGATTAGAAGTTCATTTTGGTTTATGTTTTCAGAGGTCTCGGCCCATGGGCAGAAGGGGTTAAGAAATGTCATGGTGTAAAGGTGTGGTGCAGGAAACCTTCTTAACTCATGGTGTCCCAGAAGCAGAGAGCAGAGAAAGAGATTAGAGGAAGGGGTAAAGGACCACATGTAGTCCCTAAAGTCATGCCATGACCTTCTCAGGTGTACCCCAAATAGGCTTCACTCAGCTCCTGGGTGGTCCTGAAGCCCAACAGGTAGACAATCAAGATGCACCATTACAGCTGTGTATCTCTATTTTTAAATGTTCCCTCAGGAACCAACACACGAGGATTACAGGGTTTTCATCTGAAGATTCCTGAAGGTTTGATTGAATTAATCATCAGGGTCTTGCAAATGAGGACTGGCAGATGACAAGGGTGTGGTGACAGCTTGGAGACCTCAGCTGTGTCCTGGGGAAATGCTGTGCAGTGCTCATAAAAGTGCAGCTGGTGCCTAAACGCGCAGCCTCTCGTGCATGAGGCAGAGACATAGACTGAGCCTACCTGAGTGCGGTTCCTCATTTCAGCTCGGTAACACTGTGCCAAGCAAGTTTTGCTCTTTTATTAATAGCCCTGAAGTCTCAAGCTATTCAGAGTTTTATAGATTGGCCCTTTACAAACTCCCCAATAGTCCTCTGGTTGCTATTTCAAGCATCATGATTTTTCTACTGCAGCTTCTTTGTGTGGAGCACTTTTTAAATACACTACATCGCTTTTATTTTTTCTTGAATATAGCACACATCATTTTTTGAATACAGTACCCTGAATTTGTGCTCACATTCTGTGAAGATTCAGTTCTCATTGAAGGTCCTTTATTGTTGAAGTCATACGCAAAGGCCCGGGGCTCAAGGCCTGTAGGGAAATCTTGGCTCCAGGGTACTTTGCTTTCTGAGCTCCATGTTTTCTCTTGGTAGGGCTCTGTCCATTTATTTCCTGAAAATTTATTGGTTTTCTGATCAGGTTGGTAAAGTTTTCCACAGCAACAGCATATACTGTCCTGCCCCTTTGGTCCATTTATTCCAACTCATTCCTTCTTTTGGAGAACTTGGAAACATGATAACAATGCTGGCTGGAATGGTGTATAAAGCAGAAAAAATATATAAAATGGAAATAGACATTAACATTAGGCCCAGCCCGATTCTGCATGGGAGAGTGAGATCCTTAGTATTAAATCTTTCTGTCTGCTTTGATATTTGAAGCTTCTTATTCTACCCCCTCTCTTTTTCCTGTTCACCTTCCTTCATCTCCTTTTCTTCCTCTTATATCACAGTTACTGAACCTGACATGCACATCAATGAATACTGGTTGAATTGAATTAAACATAGTTTCTACACCTGAAATGACACGCCCAAATAGCATGAGGTACTGCGCATCAAACTTGGGTCCTTGTGCTTGTCAGGCAGACACTTGAGCTAGCCCCCCCTCTGCCCTGCTGTGACTCTCAGTAGCCCATGAACTATTCCAAAAGCACGAAGACCTTTGGGAGAAGACTCCTCCTAGGGCTGTCCTTGTCTATTTTTCTGTCTCTGTTCCTGGATCATGGCTCTTGGATCATGCTAGATAGGTGTACAGATCCTCCTCCTCATCCATCGGAGCTTCTGATGCATTGCTGACTGGCTCATCTAGCCTGGGCTGGCCTCTCAGATTATACACAGGGAGCATCTGTTTTACCCCTGAACTTTTGGGCTTTCTGCCACACTTAAGCCACCCATCCTAAACATGTAGTCCAGGCACATGGTAGGAGAAGAGCGAAGTTTTCTCTTTACCCTTGTCTGTGCCTTATTCTCTGATTCTGCAGTCAAGTCTTGGAGACGCTCTTAAGAACCTGGTGGCTAGTAGTGTGAGCAGGGCACACCAGATCTTAGTGCATTTAGAAATCACTTTAAAAAGGCAGATTCATGCTCAGTAGATGCAGGAAGGAGATTGAAAAACCAGCGTTTTCTGATAAACATTTTCACACCAGAACTACACTGCTTTAAGCAAAAAATTAAACCCTTTGTCTTGTTGTTCCTCCAATTTTGCATTTTTGCTTTTTTATTTTCCTGGAGTGTTAGAATACTGAAAGCAAGAGATTGAGTGTTATGAAGAAAGTGAATATGAATGGTGATTTTCTGAATTATCAAAATATATGCTGCTGTGGAGAGTCATCTACTTTTATTTTCCAAAACCCAAAAAGTGAATAATGATACAGCATTAAAACAAATGACCCAGTATCATAATTTCATACAACACACACACACACACACACACACACACACACACCCCATAACCTCTCAGATATATTCTTTGCAGATGAAATGTATCAGGTTAAATATGGCAGTAAAGGTCTTTCGTACTTGTTGTACATTAACAAATGAAATGTACTTTACTAGAATCCCTGTGATATAAACAACTTAAAGTGAATACGCTTGGCTTCTAGCTGCCAGTGAATTTAGATTAATACAACTTTGAGTAAAACATTTACAATGTAAAAATAATTTCAAATTTCATGAAAGCACCTATTTACTGTCTCAGCTATATCATGGTAGGACAATAAAATAAATGATCAGACTAGGCACCAAGAGCTGATGATCTATAGCCACTTAGTGTCAGAGATCCATGTTAAGTTAGAGAGTTTATGGCTCGGTTTTCCTTGTGTTATTTGCCATAAATCTAGAATTTTCTTTGCAACTAGGGTGTGTTTAACTTTTGTGTTCTTCTAAAATGTTTTCGAAGGAAGGTAATTCATCTTAAAAAAGGGACTAGTAAGGAGGTTGTGATGTTTGGATATCCACAGTGAGAAGCAGTTTGTTCATGTGCTGGATATTACCTTCCCAATTCAAGATTAGGGTCATTTTAAGAAAGTAATATCAAGGTGGTCAAATTTAGGAGTTCAGTCTGCATGAAGGTGTACTGTTCAACAATTTAATTCAGGGCCAGCAAGAGAGTTTAGGGGACTAAGTGCCTGCTTAGGCAAGCACAGAAACCAGAGTTTGATCCCTGACATCACATCAGCGCCAGGCCCACCCCTAGGCATGCTGAGCTGGCCACCAAGTCTGGGCGTGGTGGTGCAGGCCTGTAATCCCAGCACTGGGGATGCTAGTTGGCTCTAAAATTTGTATTAAAATAACCAGATTATTCAGGTTAGGATGCTTCCCATAGTGAAAGTACAAATAATCCTTAAGGCCATAATATACTTCTGTGAAGTGCTTCCTGGTACCTACAAGAAGTACAGAGCTGGCTGGGCGAGAGGTCTCGCTACACCATGGAGAGGGCTCCCCGTGCACAATTTCCTCTGCTAAGTACTTTGTATGCACTATTTTATTTACTCTTCATTCATTCATTCCCTCTTACTTCATTCTTTCATTCCCATTTACTCTTCTTCATTCATTCCTGTTTTAGTGAAGAAACAGAACAGAAACCAAGTAACTCCCCAGTCACACAATGTGGATGTGGTGGAATCAGGACTTGGGCATGGGGTAGTTCATGGGCAGAGCATTGGCCTAAATAGGTGGGGCCCCAATTCTGTGCTTTGCACTGCAAGAAAACAGACAGACAAACACAAAACAATCAGGAGCCAGGAATGTGCAGAGGTCAGAGTGCAGTCTTATCCACTACAGCCTGTAGAAAACAACACAGACTATTTTACATAACTAAGAAAATAATATGCATTTTAAAAAGGCCCACAATTGATTTGAATGATTGTGTGTATCAGCAAGCAGACTTGGGTGCCTACTGAGTGCCATACACTGGAAACAGAGTGCCAAGCAAAAGACATGTAGCTGGGCATGGTGGCGCATGCTTGTCAGTGCAGCACTTTGGGAAGTTGAGGCAGGAAGATCTATTCAAGGACAGCCTGAGCAACTTAGGAACTTGGTGAGGTCCTGTCCTTTTCTGAAACTAACTAACTAACTAACTAACTAACTAACTAACTAACTAGGAAAAGAAAAAAGTGTGGGGATGCAGTTCAGTGTGAAATCCCTGGGTTAAATTTCTAATACTGGAAAAAAGTAGGGAAAGGGGGGAGGGAGGGAGAGAGAAAGACAGAGACAGAGAGACAGACACAGACAGACAGAAAAAAAGAAAGAAAGAAAGAAAGAAAGAAAGAAAGATAGATAGATAGAGAACAGTGCTGCTTCTTCTAGTACTCCTAATACTTAGTACAAGTGTGACTGCTAGTACTTGTGGTACCATTGATCCTTTCCAGAAGGATTTTGAATGCTTTGTGTACACTACCTCATTGATGTAGGTAACACTGTTAGCCTCGGGGGACAGAGTAGGTACCTGAAGCATAGCAGTACTTCACAGCTTGCTGGGATCACACAGGAAGTAGAGGGGGTGGATGGGAATCTTGATGGTCTGATAAACTAAGGTCACATTCTTGTCCACCTTGGAAAGCCAATTCTCATAACAACTTGGTGAGCAAAGAGCTGCCAACCGTGGTGAAGAAGGTTGGGGCGTGTGTGACCACAGTTTCATCCTTGTGTCTTCTTGGAAAAGACATGTTGCCCACAGCTGGGCAGCAGTGTGGATCTGGCCATCTCAGCAAGCCTCCAGGAGAGAGAGGGGGATCTGTGTGAGGGTGTCAGGAGCACCAGGCTGTCTGGTCCTGTGTGCCTTTCACTTTTTGTTAAGTCTAGCTCTCTCAGATGGGCAGATGAAGAAACACAGCAAGAAAAGAAATACTAATTTTTATTGGGCACTAAGCACTTTGCCAAAAGCATTTCATACCATAAATGATTTTTGATCCTCACAACTATCCAGTGAGATTAGACTTGGCAACATTTAAGAAAATGAGAAAACTGAGGCTTATAAAATGACTTACTCAGAACCCATAAGAAGTAGGTCAAAACTAGGGCTCATGAGGCTGGGGATACAGCTCAGTGCCATATGCGCCTGCCTGGCAAGAGCTAGGTCCTGAGTTTGTTCTCCAGTACCACAACCCCCCCAAACAACAACAACAACAACAACAACAACAACAACAGCAACAACAACAACAAAAACTGGGCTCTAATCCAGTCCTGGTTTAGTCTTTTATCACCATTTGAGGAGGAAACGCTAAACCACCGTGTATGCACGCGCATGTGTGCACATGTGGGGTCAGGTTGGAAGTCTTTGTAAGTCATACTTCAGTAACAGAAAAAAGTATGAAAGATATAGAATCATAGTAATAAGTTCTTTTAGGTTCACAAGTTCTTTGATTTGATCATGGAGATTCTCTACTTTCTTAATTTCACTTTATGTCTTTCCTACTCACAAAATTGCTGTCCTTACATTGAATCTAATGGAGGACAAAGATGCCAAGGAATATTCTGACCTCTGACACAGATAAAATGGTCTCTGTAAGATCCTCTGCAATTGATCCTCAGGTGAGTGCTACCTGCGGTCCTCTGTGAACGTTACCACCATGCTTCATTCTATAGGAAAATGATGCTTGGAATCACTCACCTAACAAGCCTGCATGGAGTGTCTTTACTTTTTTCTGAGTTCCTTATATAAAGAAAAAAAAATTCACCTAACAAAGCCAAATCCAGAGGAAAATAGAAAGAAATAAGAAACATTAATAGTGAAAGCAGGCCAGGCAAATATATAATTGTTTTCCTCGGAGGATTGAAAGATATCTTGCTTTGGATCACTTTGTACCCATACAACAAGGTAATACATGTGCTTTAGCAGACTAAATAAGATTCCATCAATAGCTTAAAAGCTCCACTTCTTATGTAATGAATATACTATTTCATGTACTAATGGCCCCAAAAGAATGAGAAATGTTTTTTATCTTTCCTTCAGAAGTAACGTTAACTGGATGATGAATTAAGTGCATAATACCCTTGTTTTAAGTCAAAGAATACCTAACCATAATAAATGATGATCTGTAATAATATTACACCATATGTAATAACATTTATTAGGGTGAGAGGTAGACTCAGTGCTTAGAAGCATTATTTTATGCGTAGATTAAAAATTAGATATTGATTTCTTTTGAGGGAAACATCACAATTTATTGAACCAAGTTTCCTAAGGTCCGTGTTTTCATCGGAGAACAATATATCCATATATTTATTGAACCACAGAATCTATTTTGGTATTTTTACACAATATTCCAGATGTCTTATAGAATATAAGAGCCTAGGAGAGGTTTAGCTCAAATCTCTCAATTTCTATGGGAGGAAATTGAGTCTTCTAGAAGCAAGTGGTTTGTCTTCATTTTACTTGCTGCCCTTCATGCTGGTTGAAAAGCTTTTCTGTGTAGACTTAGTCTACTATTCTTGCTACAGTATCTCACCTGGCTTCAGTAAATATTTTGAAAGTTGGCTTTTCAGTTTGAAGAAGCCTTACTATTTAAAAAAAACCCAACCAGTAGCCTGGAATTATATAACCTAAAAATCATGTGTAAAAGGAGAGAGATGATCACAAATTGTGCAGATTGGCATTGGAATGATTCTCAAGTAAGATACTGAAGAAGACAACCCAGTGACTAATGGGACTCTCATGTTAGAATGGGCTGAAGGGTGGCTGCAATGATGGCCTTCGCTGTTTCATCCATTAACCTACATCCACATTTCTAGATTTATAGTGGCACCTCTCCTTTGGACTCTAGCCCTGGCCACACAACTTGTGTTAGTCAACAGACAATGGCAAACCTGAGGGCAGCAGAGATTCACATATTCATGTGTTGGGCCCTGCCATCACCTGTCAATCTTTGGGAGCCAAAAACTTCATGGGAAGAAGCCCAGGACAGTTCAGGAAGGAAAGTCATGCCATCTGAGGCCCTTGGGACTATCTGTCTTCCCAACTGCTGGATATTCAAAGGAAGCCATAGTGGACTACCACTGATGGTTGGGTCTGGAGTAAGCTTAGAGATCAGCTAAGGTGACCCAGAAGACAAGAGTTGCCTTGCTGACCCTCAGAGTCACCGGTGGTAATATGTGGTTATTTTTTAAGCCCCTAAATTTTGGGCTGATTTGTTAGGCAGTATACACTGGGTTATATTTTGTGATATAGCTGATGCACATGAAAGAAGAACATAGACAGCAACACATAAAGTGGGCAAGAGGGCACTGGGTATGTTCAGTGCAAATAAATTAAATGCATTTCTCTGCATATAAGTTACATTAGCTTTAGAATCTCATATGCCATTGGCAACTGTGGACCATTCATACTTGGGTGAATTCTAGGTTCACCCATGTGGTCTGACAGTTCCTAAATCATTATAGAAGTGAAATTATCTAAATTTTATCATTTTTAGAAGTGACTGAAGTTTTCATATAATGGCAACTTTTAATATAGAATTTGATCATTTTATTGAGAGGTAGTCAGGGAAGAGAGGATATGAACAGGAGCTCCTGGGAATATAGATGTGAATATAGATGTGTTTTTTAGTGAAAACCTAAATCTTGAAGCCATTGAGTCAGAGTCCCGACCAAGTGTGTGTCCATGAGTCTGAACTCATCCTGTTGTCTGATCTTTATTACTTTGTATCTATTTCTATCATTTTTTCCATGTCAATTAGAGTTTACAACCAGTTGTTCATTTCATTATTGGGCAAAGTTGAAATCCAAAGTTAATCTGCTCTTCTGGGCAGTGGGAACCAATGGCTGTGCCAAGAGTGTGGATAGATGGAGTGGAGGTGCTCGCTGGATACCAGGTCCAGCTTGCAGAAGGGAACTTTGCTAAAGACATAGCTGCATCTGAAGTGACACAGACAGGATAGGGCGCTGCTGCTCATCCAATGATTAAAAACCAGTTAAAAGTTTTGTTTTATCTCACCAATCTCCTCAGAGATACTATCACACATTATTGCTATTGTTCTTATAGTCCCTTCTCTACTCTGAGTTCAAGTAGGTGACAAGACACAAATAGCCTTTGCTAGATTCAGGGAACATACTGTAGCTTTGCCAATGTGGTGGGTTATAATGTAAGGGCAGGACTAAAGATTTCAGAAGTAAAATACTCTGAGAACACATAAGCATGTACACACACACACACACACACACACACTGATTCTCATACAGTTTCATTTTTCCTGAAACAATAAAATGAATGTAAATAAATGAAATGCATTTCTCTGCATGTAAGTTATGTTAGCTTTAGAATCTCATATGCCATTGGCATCTGTGGACCATTAACACTTGGGTAAATTTATGGGTAGCTTATGCTTTAATATCCTTTGTGAAAAAGAGTGTTGTGTAGATTATTTTTAAATATTCAAAATGCTCATGAGCATATAAAGGTGAGAATTGAATGTTAATATGCACCAGACATGTACACAGCTTTTTATAAGAGAGAAAGAAGGGGTTAGTTGACGACCTAGTACGAGCAAGGCTATTCTTTATAGTCTAATGGTAGAATAGGCAAAAGGTAACTGTGCCTGTCAGCTGTGTTCTCTTCACCACTTCATGCTAGGGAGAATGGTTTCTAAATTTTTGAATAAAAGGACCTGCTTTAGTGTGGGTACATTTTCAGGCCTCCATCAAATTATACTTTCAAAATCTATTGACTCGGAGGTCTTACAGTGATAAATGCTACCAGTGTGTTCAGTAGAGCACCTGAATTTTAAAAAAATAGTTGCATTTGTCTATAGAAGGTAATATTATCAAGTCTCACGCAGGCCTGGGAGCTCTGCTATTACCCCGGGGGTTGCACCATTGAGATTGAGAAGGGGATGGAGACTCAGGTCACCAGAGCCACTAGTGTCTCAACATTTTTAGCCCATTCCACAGCATGAGCCCATCTTCCTGCTCATCGACACCAAGGCCCAGTGTCAGAACCTTTTGTTAACATACCCTGTGATCCTCTCTGAAGGCAGCCTCCAGACCCAGTCTACTGCTCAGCTTCCCTGCTGCCCAGAGCTCCATTAGTCTAAGGCTCTGTGACAGCAGCCACTAACAGGGAACCAAAGTGGTTGCAGACCACGCGTCGCCACTGTCAGTGAACAATGCCATTACACGCACCAAGCGGAAGTCTGGCCGAGGGAATTCTTAATGGTGCTGTCCTCTGTGATATTGAACTGATGTGAAGAACACTAGACTCCCGCCTCAGAGAATCAATAGAAATCCTTTCTAATGCAGCTCGCAGCTCTAGGAAAACCCTAGACTGCTCTTCGGAGCCAAGCACACCATGCTTTCCGGAGGATTATGAGAACTAACATGCAGGTAAGTGCTTTCTGTCATTGTAAGTCTGTTCCATATATTATTTCATGCAATCATCACAACAAGTCCACACGTGGTTATATTATTGCAATACCTGTTTTGCACAAGGAAACCGAGGCATAGAGAGGTCATGATTGCAAGGATATGTAGCATATATCCTTGAACTCCGCACTCCAGAATATTATCTAGAAGAACTGCTGGAAGGAAACAGCAGCATTTTTATATAAAACCCACTAATCCACTTAATTGCTAAGGTTGCACAGAGTATGAAAAAAATTCTGCATGACTAACGGCACTAAGCCCATCAGTAGCAGTCCACGTAGTGATGCTAATGTTTTTAAATCTTCACCCCGTGCAGCCCAAAGCTCCAGGTTGGCCGTCCCCAGTGGCACATAGAGGAATGGTGCAACCCAGGCCCTCCCCAGTGTTGTCTTGCAGAAAAGTTGCACATTTGTCAGCGCTACACAAAGACAGTTGCGTAAATTTGAGTTATGCCATCAAAGTACTTGGGCCATTTCCTGGTAAGTTTATTTTCTAGCTGGGCAAATGCAGAATTCTGCCTTAGGCAGAGTAGAGCTTAACTTGGAGAGCATGTATCCAAGTTGACACTGAATGCATTTGGATTCAGCTAAGGGAGCCTCCAGGATGCCAAGTGTTGGGAGCTAGTGCTGCAGAGTATTTACCTCTTTAGGGCTTGACCTGAGCTGTGTGCATGCTCTGTCCTGTGGTTTAAAGAATGCCCAGTGGTGGTGGTCGTGGTGATGGTCTGAATTGCTCTTCTACTGTCCTGATTGATCATCACCTTTTAGATGTCTATTTCATTGAAAATACTCACTTGGGAAAACAATTATTCAGTCAATAAACAATTACTTGTGGACTTAATAACTCAAACAAAACAGACTTGGAAATAAACAATGCCATAAAGAGACAGGCAGGAGAATACTCATGGCTGTGTGCTAGAAGTGTATTGGAAGCTCAGAGAAGGTGCACGGGCTTGTTTAGCCATGGGAATTACCAGAATGGGTACATGGAAGTACTATCTACGAAGCACTTCCTAACCATCTATTGAGGCAATTATAAGTTTGTAGGAGAAACACATCAGTAATCCCTAGATAGGAAAGTGGGTTTGTGGCAATCCTAGAAAAGCTAGGTTTGAGGAACTTTTAGGGAGAGAAAGTGGGTAGAAGGAGTGGTTATATATTCTCCACCTCGTCATTTGTGTATGTTTTCTCTTGAACATGTAGCACCCTTTCCTTTTCCATCATTTATTCAGAAAAAGTTTTGACACCTACCAAATTTGTGGACTTTCTCTGCTTCTACAAAGAATTCAGGTCTCACAACTGACGTCTGTGTCAGGGAGCACCACACGTAGGCTACAAGGTGGGCCTAGTATATGGTTGCAGGGAGACAAGCTTAGTAAACAGTGGGGTGTGGTAGGGACTGAGGCGAACCAGTGGCACATGCTCGACCTAGAGGAGCAGGGCTGCTGAGATCTAGCCGATTGTTGCTAAGCAAAAACAACCCTAATGTTTTGAGTGATATTTTCCAATTTTTTAATGTTGGTAAATATTGAACTAGGTTTTAAAACACTGCAGAGACCAAACAGTATCTTGGGATTTACTTGACAGGCAGCCAGTTAATTTGTAACATTCTTAGGACTTTCTTAATGTGATAATTGGCTCAAGTTTTTCAGGGATGCTGGCATGCCTTATCTGGCATCCATAGGATAAGGGCTATACGTCATTTTCCTAAAGCATGTGAAAACTTCTAATCATTTGATCAACTCCCCTGGGTATAACTTTTTGTGTCTGTACCAGAGGTTGGCTAAAAATTGGTATAAGGGACAAGCAGGAAGTAAATTACCCAAGAATGGTTAACTGGTTCGTCATTGTAACCTAAACTGGGGTCTTATTTTTTTTTATTTTTTGGTGGACCCGGGGATTGAACTCAGGCCCTTGCGCTTGCCAGGTAAGCGCTTATTCCACTGAGCCATCTCCCCGGCCCCTAAACTGGGGTCTTATTGATGTGATCCCCTAAGTGTTGTTATAACTTGCTTAGTTGCATACTTTTCCTTTCCCACTTAAAGCATAATGCTATCTGAGATGTTATTCCTTTGGATAAACTGCAATATTTTATCAATGAAGCTAAGTTCAAGAAGAAATATGAATGGGTACCAAATAGATGGTGGAATATTTATATTGTCACCACAAATGGAATCAGATTTTTCTTTGATTGAATTCTTTATTTCACTTCATGAGTATAGTTTTTAAGAACTAAAATAACAATGCTATTTTTTTCAAAATGTAAAATAATAATCTACGCATGTATAAAGTGCAGAGCAGGTGCCTTTGTGCTTCCAAGGCTCTATAGAAATAATGACATAGAATATATAATTATTCCAACAGGAGAATTTCTCATGTCTAATGCCTGATGTTAGTCCTGAATTCAATAGCCAATCACACTTGACTCTTGGGAAGGACTCATCCTTTGTAGAAGGATTTCATTGCAGGTTTATGAAACGAGAGTCCGGGAATTGTAGATACAGATTCCTTGATACTTAATAGGGAAACCAGGGATATTGGAAGAGGAGATTTAGGATCATCTTTTATGGCTAAGCTCTCTTGCTTCTTTGCATTTTGGCTTGATGTCTGCTAACTTTCCCCTCTGAAGCATCTGGAGATAGTTCCCGTTGTTTCAGTGAGCCCGTGAAGATAACCAATTCATATCTGGCAAAACCCTTTTCCTAATGGAAGCCTTCCTTTGGTCTTAAGCTCCCAGCATAAAATATGAAAAGCAAAACAAACCTGGTTTCCTTAGTAAATGATCTCTTCTCCATCTCCCTCCTGAAACCAATCTCAGTTTATTAGTCAGCTGATTAAGATAGGAGAACATAGAGAATATTTGTTTGCAGCTCAAGAAAGAGTAGATTCGGTGGGTACTGTTTCATACCGCCACCTCTTCACTACTATCCTTGTACGTCTTAGATGCATCTTTGGTGCCTGCAGTTGCATGGAGCCTTTCCTATGATGCCTAGGATCTTTAAGAAGATATTGGATGGTCTAGGGAGATAGCTCAGTGGCACAAGTGCCTGCCTGGTAAGCACAAAGTCCTGAGTTCAATTCACGGTACAACCCCCCCAAAACAAACAAACAAACAAACAAACAAAAAAACAAAGTAACAAAACAAAAGAAGATATTGGTGAGGATTTTTCAATGAGAGATGAGAGATGTTAGTAAATACATCCTTATTTTAAATTAGGGACACAGAGGTTATGAAAGGTGGCATTTTTCTGAGTTACCAGGGGATTGAGGACTCAGAATGGGCACTGAGGGAGTCCCTTGGCCTCCCCATATGAACTCCTAGGTCACTCCTACAGCCTGATGTAGCAAATCTTCCTTTCTATTTGGGGAGTCAATGGATGATTTGGTTTTAAAAGAGCTATGGGTTTCCATTACTTATTTGTAGACTTCTTAGAGAAATTTTTCTTCCTGATACTTTTGTTGGTATAGGAATTCAATTATACAGAAAGTAACCAAGGCATGATTTATTTCAATTATTTCTTCTAGCTAAGAGTATAACATTAGAAATCACTGGCAGATGGGTTCTTATTACACTGGGATGATTTTTGTGAACTGTTTGGGATTGACACCTTGAAGAAGATAGACCTAGCTGCCTCTTCTGTTCGTTTTCTTTTCTTTTCTTTTTTTAGATTAAAATAGGTACCTTTTCTAGCCTAAAGGTGCCTGAATTTTTTATGATGATAAAAATATTACAAGAATATTTATCTTTACAAATATCGAGTGATTCCTTTTTGAAAAGTCTTTATAAAGTTATTTGACCTGCTTACAAAAAGCAAGAAGGTTGTACAAGTTGTATTCCAATTGTAGAAGAAAGAATACGGAACTAGCTACAGATTTCAGTAGTCCATGGTCCAAATCTGCATAGCCCCATGTGCTCTAGGTAGGGCTTTTGGAAGGTGATTGAATGATTTTAAAATTTTTTTTATATTTATTTTTTTATTGAGAAAAAATATGAATGAGACAGTTTCACAGCTGATTAATAGGACAGTTTTGATAGTCAATACACTATACATTGTTATCTTCTTAGTGGTTATCCATAGTACAAGAAGCAGACAGGATATTCTGTTCAAACACTGTTAGTACACCTCTTTCTTCTCATTGAGTTAAGCGAAAGTAGCTATAAATTTATCCTATTTTGTGTATATAAATACAAAATGATCTTTCCTTTGTATCTTTTTAAAAAAATTTATTTTTATTTCTTATTTTTTTGTCCTGTCAACCTCTTCTGTTCTTGACGAGTACATGTTGTTGGGCTTTCTTTCTGTTCAGAAAAATAATGTATTACTTAAAAATCATAATAAAATTCTCTGAGGGGAATTGTGGTGACAGAAAAGACATAAGAAGTGACATTTTCTGGTTTTGCACTGTTTTTGCTGGACAATAATTTTTGGAAATATGTCATCAGATCCCAGTTAAAGGAAGAGCAACTGGAACAACGTCTGTTCTCGAATAGTCATGCTAATCTCGGCAAGAGGTAAAAATAAGCTTAGAAATTACCGGAAGAAAACATCCCACTGTATTTCATGCCTATTTTGGACATTGTATGTCATAGGGAAGATCATCTTAAACTGTTCGATGACGGCTTCCAGTCAAAGTCTTGCTCAGACATACTGCATCGCACTGTTTATAAATTTTACTCCTAAAGGAAAAACTTTTGCTGTAGTGAGGACCTTGAATGTCCTCTAGAAGCCTATAGTTTGCATATTTGGTCTTCCATATGGCACTCCTGGGAAGCTGTGAAACATCTGGGAGGTACAGCCCTGTGGAATATGCTGGAGTCCCTGTGTTGCCCTGAGGACACAGCGGGCCTCTGATCTCTTCCTCTTTTCTATTCTGCTTCCTGGCCATGAGATGAGCACAGTAGGCCCCATACAACCCTCACCCCGTCATTAGCATCTCTAACAGAGATGTAGAGCAGTGGGTCAGCCTTACCTTGGTTTGAAAATCTCTAAAACTGTGAGCCAAAAATAATCTCTCTTTATAAGTTAATTATCTCAGGTATTTTACTACAGTTATAGAAAGTGGATTCATAGAGCTGCTAACGCTATTCTAATCTCTCAGCCTCAATGTGCTGTGGCCAAATAAGGTTTTGCAAAGGAAACTTTGCCCCTTCGTGGAAGAGAGCCAAGGCAGACTGTTATGAATGAAAATCAAACCCAATATTTTCAATTTCTTGAAGTTCAGGATTTATGGATTACTCCTTGCAATTGTGAGCAGTGTGACATTATAGAAAGAAAGTCAATGAAAATGCTTCTCAGTTTCAGCCTTGCAGTTTCCATTTTTTAGCAAATAAGGCTTCTTATCCAGAAGCATTGCTTACGTCAATATTTTATACTTGTGTCAACCCAACTCATGTGCATTGAATGTTACACAAGAATCTTGAGTGTGGTGGTTCATGCCTGTAATCTCAGCATTCTAGGAGGCTGTGGCAGCAGAATCTCTAAGTAGAGCCCAGATCGGGCAATTTAATGGCTTAGTGAGACCTTGTCTCAAAATATAAAATAAAAAAGGATTGGGGATATAGCTCAGTGAAAGGCCCTGGGTGCCATAAAAACAGAGCAGAGCAAAGCAAAGTAAAGCAAAGCAAAAACAACAACCCAGGAGAAAAGGAATGAGCCACAGCTCAGGATTCATTTTGGCCCCTGGCACTCAGGGCAGGTGAAGGCTTTGGGCACTTAGCCTATTTACAATGTCTAAAGATGCTGCCAGCAAATAGAAGAGAAAAATAAAAGAAAGGAAAAAGTGAAAAGTGAAAACACAATCTGCAATGTGTTAAACATTATCATGACACAAATAAACAGCTAAATAACACATTTGCTATTGTTTTCCCAGAATTTAATATCTATCTACTTTTTTTTTTTTAACATATTTAGTACAGGGTCTACAGGATCTCACTATGCAGATCGGACTTGTAGTGATAGTGATCCTCCTGTTTTCAGCCTCCCAAGCACTGGGATTACAGGCACGACCACACCCAGTCTCATTTGCTGTCTCAGTGAGCCCTGAGGATGGGGCTGGCACAGCAGGCTGGGGATCAAGTCCCTGGCTCCTGAGTCTGCCTAAGCAGACCCTTTAGTCCGCTGAGCTATCTGGCTGGCCCTCTTCTATCTACTTTTAAGTCAATGCTTATATGTTTGACTTGCTAAGAGATCTATAAAATGGGAATTCTTTTTTAAAGACTAAAATATTTAATAAAAAATTAAATGTTTAATGAAGTGGAAATGTTAATTACACTGATTCATTCATTAGATGTATTGAATTATTATGTGGCATCCAGTAAGTTTGTGTGACTAAAAGAATAATTAATGAAAAATAAAAACACTACCATATCCTCCTGAAAGACTAAAACATTATGGACTAAATAAACTATTTATTATTTGTAACTATGTATTTTTTTTTTTTTTTGGTGGAACCAGGGATTGAACTCAGGCCCTTGCACTTGCCAGGTAAGTG